>JAOXNZ010000001.1:27504081-27520575 GCA_028566095.1 Kryptolebias brasiliensis | reverse complement strand
AAATAATTTTGCAAATCTAACACATTATCTAAGTTTTTCAGTTTTTTTTGCATAACTGTAAATATTTGCTATAAATAGTTGACTGAATAATAGAGATGAGGGTCATCAGTTGTGGGGCATCTGAACACAGCAGGAGGAGGAGGAATCAAAAGGCAAATACTGATTTAAATACAAACTTTCAGCCGGTTTCATCCAGCTGTTTTCATACAAATTAACTGAAAACAACTGATAAAAGGCCTTATCACCAACTATTTAACTGTATCAATGAAGTGTAAAAGTGAATCACAGCTGACTTTATTCTACAGCCTCACTGAAGGAAAAGTCATTAAAAATCTGTTAATCATGAAAGCTACTGACTAGTATATTTGACACCAAAATTAGGATTTCTATTATAACACTGACATTAAAGCTTCATTGTGGCAGAACCTGTTGGATCATTGCATGAATAAAATAAACTGACATTCCTTGAAGCAATGCATATCGCCTTGCATGACAAAGTTTTAACCTAAGTTCTCAGTTTATCTTAGTGTTCAGAGAGTGATGGAGATCATTCTCAGCAAAGACCACATCAAATTTTAGCTAGCTGTCTGTAAAACTGACTGAGCTAAAGCCATTTTTGTGTTTGATGAGGTTGATTAGCTGTGGAAGCCATCTTGAAGCCTAATCTGATGAGAGATTTCAGTGGAGCTGAAGAATCTCACTAAACTACCACTTCTCCCTTCCTCTTGAGTCTTCTTAAGTTGGATGATTTTCTCTAATCTCTCTGTGCCTTCAAGCTGCTTTAGGAGACCAAGCCCCTGCTTGCTTGGAAAAAGAAGCTACAGTTGTTGCCCCGCTTTCTTCTAATGCCCCATTTTGCTGCTGATGGATGGGTGGTGTTGCTGCCTGCCGTCTTCTTTCCCTGGGCAAAAAGCAGAGCAGGTCAGGACTCAGCCCTGTCCGTACAGCCTGTCTCAGAAGAGGAGATCAACTTACAGGGATTGTTTGGATCATTTGAAGAGGGTTTCTGTAGGGAGATTATGAGTTGTTGGTGTCCTACCTGCAGCAGACAGCAGTCAGAGTGACCTCAGTTTGGAGAATAAGAGAGAAATTCTCATGGAGTCAAACTAGCAGTTACTCAGACGACTCTGCAGCAGATTTCCATCATCTAAAACTATTTAAACCTCAAAACATGTTAGTTATGTAACTGATGTGAAAGTAAGTCAGCATCAAAGTTAATAATCTAGAAACATTGCATTTCTTGTGAAAATGCAGCGTGAATGTTGAGTGCTGAATGACTTTGTTGAAGGATGAATTGTTAGTTAAAACGAGCAGAACAGAAGCTAAAATCTGCAAAACACTAATAGCTAAAAGCTAAAATTAACAGTAGCTACAGGACAAAAGTAGCAAAATGGTCACTAAAACCTAAAATTAGCAAAACTGTAGTTAAAACCTAAATGTAGCATAAAAAGAAAAACAGAAGAAGTTTACTGAAGCAGATATCAAAGAGCCTTGTGTTCTGAAGGAACTGAAGAGATCTCAGTGTATTTATATAGGGAATTGTATTTTAGATAGTTAATTTTTAAAGTATAAAAGTTACAAAAACCAACATTCATAAGACATAATTCCTGATCAAGGTGAACGTTTGATATATGAATGGTTAAAAAAGCCAAAACAAACATACAGAAGAAACTATAAACAGGAAAACAATAATGTGAAGGCAACCTTCACTTGAATCGATATAAGAACTTTGAGGTTTAACTTGTAAATGGATGAAATCTGCTCTGCAATAGTCTGACCAACTCTTACCCCTTCATGAATATTCCTCTCTTATTTCTCTGGCTGCTGTCTAGAGAAAGATTTCTATTTGCTGCACGTTACGATTGCAAACTTCAGTTCACAGTTCTACCGGATCACAAGACACCTGAGAAAACACTTAATTATCCCTTTCAATATGTCTGTTTTTATTGTGACTAAATTTGCACCTTTTAAGCAGTAAATGGTTCAACTTTTCCAGCACTTTACATAGAAAACATTTCTTCCTATTTGTTGCATCTAAGTAAAGAAAGCAGGACATGTCGGTAAAATGAATTTGACTAAAACATGTCAGCAAGATGTTAACATATATGACCAACAGTCAACAACCAAATCAGAACTTCTGACGTCAATATTTTTGACCTGTATTTCACAAACACACAAAACATATATTTCCTTTGTCACAACATGTTTATCTCCCACTGCCTGTGGCAGAGTGATAATGTTTTTGTCCATGTCTGTGTGTGCATGTTTATTTGTCTGTACTATTAGCAAAATCTCTCATGAATGTGAATGGATTTTAATGAACCTTTCAGAAGGTAATCACGGAGTTGACGTCTACGACTGATCAATTTTGGGAGTCGATGTGATTCAAGATGGCCGCATTAGCAAAACAATCTTAACAAACACAATAATGGCTTTAATTAAGTCAATATTCCAGATGATGATGTTCTTTCGTGGATAAGGGCCCCTCTTCAGGGGTCGCCACAGAGAGTGAACTCACACGAAAGATTTGGAAAATTCTTTTACACCAGATGTCCTTCCTGACACAACCTGGGCTCAATGTTTAATAATGTTTTAATGTTTATGTTTGACCAAATATCATTTCTCAGCTTAAAGTGATTTTAGTCTAAAACACTGGTATGAAAGACGGCGGGCGATATGCATTCCTTCAAGGAATACTACGCTTTAATTATTATTTCATATGCTTGAGTGGTAGTTAAATCAAGAAATTGGTAAATAATACTGAATCAAGCTGAACTCAGCTGATTTATGGTGTAAAGTGGAGAGGCTAATTCTTTAGGCTTCCTCTCCACCTGCTCCTCGCTCTGAAGCTCTTAATGAGGTTTGTCACGTCTGCACTTTTATTTTTTGCCTGCAATAACACTTTCCAACAGGGCAGCATGGAGGGAGGGATGGAAAGAGAAACTAAAAAAGAGAAGAGAGGGGAAATGGGGGAGAAAAAAAAGCCTGTGAAGCAGAGAGTACTCAGAGTCCTGCCTCTCCTTTCATGTTTGCCTCAACTTGGTGATTTTTATCTCAGCTGCTTTTCCTGGTGGGGTGTCGGGAGAGGTTCCCAATGTGACCAGCCTGCATTGGAACCCTCACCTACCTTCCTATTTCAATCCCAAAACCACCCCCCTCCACCTCCTCTCCTCCTAAATCACAGCTTCACCAAGTTTCACGGCAGTTGGAGGCACCCGGGATCCCACTGCGCTCGTTTCCATGGTCACTGGGAAGCTCCTTGTGTCATGTGGCTCAAAGTGAGCCTTTCCTGGGCCGAATTACCCGGCTTTCAATGGGAGGCCAAATGACCATTATTAGACTTCACAGCTCAGGCCTCTATTTAAAGAGAGAAGAAAGGAGCCCTGGGGACTTGAGATGAGAGAGATCGAGAGAGAGAAAGTAGAAGGTGATGGGAGAAAACAGAAGAGAGGAAGGGAAATGATCGAGAAGACGAAAGTTTATTTAGCGTTGCTGGGAAGGTTGTTTGTTTGTTATCTCAATCACAGTTATTTAAAAGTCAGACACCAGTTTCAGATGTAAAGCTTCAAAAAACAGGGTTCAGCGCAGGATCAAAAGAAGAACTGTGGAAAAAGTAAATCTTAGAGAAGACAAGACATCCACCCACACCAAACAAAGCCCTGTGTTCACTTCCTTCGGCTCCATCTAAGCCAGCACTCATCTCTGATCCCCTGTGGAAGTCAGGGGGATGTTGTCCAAGGCCTGGGCCCACGGCCTGGCACTGAAGCTGGAAACTGGCGCTTCCTGGTCCCACACAGCTAATCCAACGCCTCTCCTCTGCTATACACGAATCCTCCATCAGAGGGTTAGAAGGGGTGAAAATGGTATCCTGCTCTTGTGGTTCTGGCTTTTCTTTTAAGTTCTGCCAGGGAGGCGAGGCTGGAACCGGCACAGGGAGATGAAGAGTAAACGATGTGTGCTTTAGTCTGTGTGTGTGAGGGCAACATCAGAGCTGATTGGACTTTAAGACAGTGAGGTAATGGAAGAAGAGAAACTGAAACATGTGGATAAGAAGAGGATAAAGAATGAGAACGCACCTGGCAGAGAAAGGGGAACTTTGTTTATTAGAGCCCAATATAACAATAAAATTCAGATCAGACATTTGGAAGGTGGTTGCCAATAGTTGTTACTTCAATTAAGTGCCTTGAAGGAATGCATATTGCTTGCCACCTTTAATGTCAGAGTTTTAGATTAAGATCATCTTATGTTGAAAAATGACAGAGTTGGAGGCATTTGGTCAAACCTTTAAAGTAACATTAGGTGTAATCTCACGCAAACTGCAATATCTTGCGTGACCTCGAATTTTAGATCAATATCTGCAAAATTGACTGAGTTGTAGCCATTTTTTAGTTTTTTGAAGTCATCTTAATTTAGGTTGGCTCCAAAAGCTAATCAGTTTTTAGATGTAAATCCAATGGTTACTTCCTGCAAGTTTCATCCAGTGGTTTATGAGATGCTTTAGTAACAGACAAAGACATGAACAAAAAAACCATGATCAGCCGCCTTTCTGTGGTGGGTGATAATATACAAGTGCATGCATGAGATGCAAGTGAACAAAATAGTATGAGTAGAAAACAATCTGCATGAGGGAACAAATCGATTCAGTGTACAACGCTGTGGTGTAATGATCGTGTTTAAGACATCAAGACACACTTTGCAGGCAAGTACAGTAGCTGATCGTTTATTTGGTCATCTGTAGTGTTTCTATCAATGCTTAATGTGCATTTAAAAAAAAAAAAGTCAATTTGGAAAAAAAAAGGAAGGAATCACTATTTTATGTTGATGAGACAAAACGCTTGTCAAGAACTGTCGGCTGTTTCAACTTTCAGGGAATAAACATGAGCAGTACTCACTGACATGAACAAATAAATACAACTTTGCTCATTGGAAACAATTCATCAGCTTCAAAAGTCTAAAGTCTAAAAGTTACCATGACAAGCAGAAATGCTCCATCCTGATGGTAGTTTTTAATACTGCATGCATGCATTATTTCTCCTTTATAAACCCTAATGTAAAAACATAAAATAAAGCCAGTGATCAGCTGGATGTAACTGACATGAAAAACCCTATTTGATCTACATATAAAACTTTTTAAAGTGAAATATATTTTCCCTTAGATTTTACAAAATAAAAACATGTTTTATTGAAAACTAAAAAACATTTTAGAGAAAGGGAACTTTTGATGAAGCAGAAAAGTTATAATGAGCCTCAAAAACAATGATATTGATTTTGAGTTCAGGACTCAGCTGAAAGAACGTAAGCCCCATCATTTTAGCACCAATACAAGGGAAAATTGTTTTGTCGATGTTCTGCATCTTTAAAGATTTCTTTAAAAAAAAAAGTCAAAGCATAATCAAGCCTTTTCTGTATTGAACAAAAGCCACGGTTGCAAATCGATAACTACTGTTGCTTCTTTGCAATTTTTCTCCCATTAGTCTCTCTTCTTCTCCAAGTTTTCATCTTGTGAGAGAAAAAAAAAAAACACAAAAAATAGAAAAGGGGGTGAGAAAAGCGTGACGAGACGGAGACGGTGAGCCATATTCAGCTGTCTGCATCAAAACACAAGCTGATCCGCCGGCCTTCTGGTCTCCTTATCCACACTGATAAACAGTTAATGAGCTATAAACCAGGCTTTCATTCAGATTAACAAATTCTCCTACTGATTAGACCGATTACCGTCCAACTTGTATTATAGGTAGCTTGGAAACAAGGTCAAATACAGGCTCCTCAGTTCAGCACTGAGGCTTCTTTTCAACAAACCGTGCGGTATGACACCCTACTGGCATTGCCGTGGCCTCGGGACGACCCCTAACACACACCTGAGTGTGTAGGACGGCTAACCTGGCCAAAGGGTGCAAAGCCATTCGCCAGTAAAATCACACTTATCTGTCTGTTGCCATTTCTCTCTCTTTAATGCTCTTGTTTTAGTTGCACACCATTCCTGTTGCCCTGGTGTATTTTCCAGTCATTCCTCTGTCTCTCTCTGGCAAACACATCCATACACACTCTGGCAGCTCGGGCCGAGATGCCAGACACAGTTAAGAGTCCAAAAGCCACTTAGCACTAAGACGCAGCAGCTGTTTGCTCTGGCTTGCTGTCCCACAGTGCCAACTTAGTAGGGGAAAAAAAAAAAGACAAACTTCTCTGCTCGCTCATATTGTTTTTATGGCAACTGTGGTTTTCAAACCATGTTTATATGTGTGTCAAAGACAGCTTCCCACACAGGATGCACTTTTTATGGTTGTGTGCCTCTGGCAACAAGTTGAAAGCAGCTAGCTTTATCTTTGGGGAGGATATGTAACGACAGAACAGTGGCCAGTCAAGATGTTGTCATCGGCTGGCGTTCAACGAAGAACTGATCATGGCTTGGAGACAGGCTGGATAAAGGCAGAGAATAGGCCACACACAACATGGGTTAGTTAGATTCTGACTGAATGATAACCTTGGGCAAAAATAACACCAAAAAATGATGTCCTGTTATCTTGTTTGAGAGCATTTAAACCGGTAATGGGACCACGCCTGCACACAACAATCACATACAAAGAAATTTTAACATGCTATGCCAGCCAAGAGGCTTGCTTTACACAGGCATCATGGTCGTAAGGGAGGATGGATCACATTGTTGTTCTTTTGCTGTGTACAAAAAAAGGGGGGGAAAATATCCACAAGACTTTTGTCATCTCTTCTCCTTTGACTTCCACTTTTCTGTCTGTCCCCCACCTCTCTGCCCCTCTGCCCTTCCTGCTCAGGTTTCAAATGTTGGGGACTGATGTCATGAGAGCCCCGGCAGGATGAAAGGTGCAAAGTCGGCATGCTAAGGCCCCATGTGGCCACTTGACTGACACCGCGGTCCTTAAAAGAAAAGCTTTCGGACTGGCACTGCGTCAAAGACCCTGACCGGTCTGGGCAAACCAATGAAAGTTGGTGGCATGATTTCATGTTCCAGAGGGGGTGCCAAAAACTGCAGAGTATGTGTGTGTGAGGAGACAGTGTAAAGCAGGGAGGGAGGTCAGTTCTGAGAAAGTCAACCAGCAGGAAGGATATGACAACCAAGAATATGTTACTGACTGCAATAAATAGTTCAACTTGAGAACGGATACATGCGTAAAGAGGTGTGAGCATGATTTACAACATTTACAAACACCTTAGAGAAAGCAAGGGCTTGATAAGCTGCAGTTAAAGTTAGGTAACTTCATGCAACTACGCTCTGTTTCCACCAGGGCATCCAAACTTGGGTAATTCACCTTTGTTTGACAAAACCAGATAAAGAATACCTGAAACAAAATGTGCTGCAGCAGGAACTGATTTGCTGCTGGTTTTTCTGCTTTGAAGGGGAGGAGTGACTGCTATGGCACATCAAGGTCAGAGGTTTAACAGTCCTGCAGCTCTCACAGGAACCACACAGGAAGAGCGGGAAAAAACTGTGTACATATATATGACACACCAGCACTTTAGTGAGGTTTGCACCTAGACTTCAGAGGCTGATGTGACCGACCTTATTTCCGTGTGTTTCTCTATTATAAATATTTTTAATGTCCAAAACATCTCTGCCAAAGTGAAAGCAGTTTAAATCCACTCAAGTAAATGAACCCAAAAAAAGGTTTAAAGAAGGCTAACAAGAATAAAATATTGAATATAATTTCTTCAAACTGCCACATAAAAAAAGCACAACTTAAAAGCCTACAATTCCTTGAAGAAATGTATATCACCCACTGCCTTTCATGCCAGAGTTTTGGACTGAAATCATTTTATGTTGATAAATGATGGAGTTGGAGACAATTTGGTCAAACCTTGAAAATATTGTTATTCGCAATCTCATGCAATATTGCATGAGATTGCGTGCAAGATGTCCCGCTTACAGTATGTGTTCGGGTGAGTCTCAGTCACTACCAAACCAAATTTTAGCTCGGGATCTGTAAATTTGACTGAGTTATAGCCATTTTTGTGTTGGCTAATGTTGATCAGCTGTTGTGGCCATCTTGAATTGTGTTGACTCCAAAAGTTAGATGTGAACCCTATGATTACCTTCTGAAAGTTTTAGTAAAATTGGTCCAGTAGTTCATGAGATATTTTGTTAACAGACAAATAAGGTTGACTGTAATCGTTAATGCAGAAGTTTTAAGTAAAGATCTTGCACAATGAGGAGCACTTATAGTATGTGTTGTGCATGACTCTCAGCTACAACCACACCAGATTTTAGGTAGATAGCTGTAAAATTTGCTTAACTATAGTCATTTTTGTGTTTGTACAAGCCAGTTAGCCTTGGCAGCCATCTCAATTGGGTTAACTTGAATAGTTGATGAGCTGTAGTTGTATATCCAGTTATTACTTTGAGCAAGTTTCATTAAAATCCATTCTATGGTTGATGAAATACTTTGCTAACAGACAGTCGAAGCAAACAGGTAATTAAATTATTTTATACAAAGATGTTGTGCAAACTGTTAATGCTGACAGTATATGTTGGGGATCAATCTTAGCTACTACAACAAATTTTAGCAAACTATTTGTAAAAGTGAATGTATTGTAGCAATTTGTGTTTTTTTTTTTTAAATTTCAGTTGGCTGTCGCCTCCATCTTGAATTTAGTTAACATCAAAAGTAAAATTGGTTGTAGATGTACATACAATGCAAGTTTCATCAAAATCCATTCAGTGGTTCATGAGATATTTTGGTAACAGAAACACAAGCACTCACAAACAGGCAAAAACATTGCTCCAAAATCACCTTTCAGTGGCGGGCAATAAACATTAAAATAAAAAGATATTTAAAGCAGGAAACAATAATGTGCATGAGAAACTGAAAGAAAAATAGATTAATATTTTCAGCAAGTTTAGATCTAGATGCAACAACTAATAAATAATACTTAAATCAAGGAAATGCCCCTTTTCCAGATGAGGTCCCCTCTAAAAATGGGAAGAAATGCTTCTAGATCAGTTTTGATTAGCTGTAAAACACAGCTGAAGTCCTGAATTCCCAAACACTTTATATTTAAAATTTGCTGAGAATAAAAAAAACATTTCCCCACTACATTCAGACTGTGTGTTCACAGGAATTCTGTAATTGGATGGAATCCAAGTTGACCAGGAAAAAGAAAGAAAAAAAAACTCAATCACCATTGGTGGCAAAGTGGCAGCAAAGCGGAGTGGGTTCAGTCAGGGGCCAGTTGGGTAAGGGGGAAGAGGACGGGGGGTTTCCCAGATCTTAAGGCCAGACCAAATGGGGTGAGTGTGATGGAGGGCAGAGTATCCAGAATGGGGCTGGGTATTGTTGCCTGGCTGGCTGGGCAGAGTGAGCAGATTGGCAGGGGGTAGACACAGCACTGTCTGGCGTGGCAACAGAGCCGATGCCAACGCAAAGCACCCAGCTGTGTTCGGGCCCTGGGTGAGGGGTTTTTTAGGATGCAACAATGAGCTTTCCCTTCTCTAATTATAGTTCTGGCTGAATAAACACAGAGGAAACAGAGTGGTTGAAAGGCTGGGGCGGCTGGGTGGAGGCCAAATGTCGCAGGACAAGATTCCAGCCACCCTCACCAGAGTGTCACTTCATCGTCAAAACCTGAATGTGGAAAGATTCCCTGCTCATTAAGGGTCTGATTTGATTGGTTCCATTGAGTAAAAAATGTAGATTTCAGATCTTTTGGGTATCCTGTTGGCTTTGGTACCATGTACCCCACCATATCTAATCTGAATCCTAATCTGGCCCTGGTTTATACTGTATGATAATAAATCTTTAGAATGGTACCACCCAGGTGGCAGCCTGTTGCAGTGGCTCTACTGAAACTGTTTTTCTTTGCTTCTTTTTGAGATTTTCTAAGCCTTTTCTCTGGTATGCTGAGTAACCATGACAACTGGGGAGTTGTTTACATACAGGAGCAGCTGACTGAGCTTTCCAAAGCCCAACTAATACCCCAAAAATCAGACCCCTTTACCCCTTAGCAATTTGAAGAGAAGACCATGAGGATTTAGGCAGGACCATGAAGGAAAATTTTTTTCTTTTTTTCTTTTATCTGCATGTTGAACTTTAAGATCCCTGAAAAATAAAATGTTATGGAGTTCTGACAACGCCATATATCGGGGATGCAGTACTACCCGTTTCGCAAAGACATGGCTTTCAGATTACAAGGTCAGGCAAAGGTTGATGACAGACATTCACTTTCATACAACTCTTTTTCTTTAGCTTCTTTGGCTCAGATGTGACAGAAAACTGGCACAGGTCATTTCTGTTGACTGCAATAACCTTAAACATGAGAACATGTAGTTCTCTTTTGAGAGGTTTTTCATTGTTGTCGTTTTCAGTAATATATACAGCAACAAAATTATTTCCTTTAGGTAATTAATCACCCACCACTGAAGGCAATAAAGTTTTTGTCTGTGTTTTTGTTTGTCTGACACGTTAGTAAAATATTGAATAAACCACTGGGTGGATTTTAATGAAACTTTTAGATAGTAATAACTGGATATATATCTATAGCTTAATAGCTTTGGGAGTCAAACTGATTTAAGATGGCCGCCAGAGTTAAGTGATCAAGCAAACACAAACATGGCCATAACTTAGTT
This sequence comes from Kryptolebias brasiliensis, assembly GCA_028566095.1. Taxonomy (NCBI): domain Eukaryota; kingdom Metazoa; phylum Chordata; class Actinopteri; order Cyprinodontiformes; family Rivulidae; genus Kryptolebias; species Kryptolebias brasiliensis. The sequence goes on along the minus strand of JAOXNZ010000001.1, from coordinate 27,509,981 downwards.
AGATATTGAGGTAAAATCTGGTGTAGTAGTGGCTGGAAGTCATCCTCAATACATGCAAACACATTTTGCGAGATCTCACAATGTTGCATGAGATTGTTAATAATATCATTTTTAAAGCTTCATCTAATGAGCAATAATTTCAAGTCATTTCTCAGTATAACTCTGAAAAGAAATGAGGTGGCAGTATTTCTTCAAAAAATGCTAGGTCTTCAATCAAAAGTATCCCTCAATTCAGCCAAAGTACTGCATCCTTTTGACTTGCCTGTTGTTTGATATTAAGAAGAAACTTCAGTAACTTTGCTGTAGAAGAACTTTGATGTCATATCTCACCTGATTACCGACCATCTCACCGTCGCTGTCTGAAAACTTGAGACACTTTAAAGTGACTCATGCCTGAATGACTGTGTGCCACTGCTCAGAAATGTACGAGCCCTTTAATGTCTAATGTCTCATGTCTGAAAGGAGAAACTGTCTTCCGCCTATAAATTACCATTAAAAATCTGATATTTTTCTCCTTTGGGCCAAATTCATGACAACTTTTCCACCCTGAAAGAAAATTGTTCACATCCTAATTCTTGTGGTTTCACTTGCTATGCAGAAAGTTCACCCTGAAACGGGTTTAATGGCTCCTCAGCCACAGACATCCCCTCAATGAAGACCATCTACCAGTGAGTAAATTCATCTGTTATGGCTGAGGAGAAGCTCTGCTGAGTGTTACGTAAGTTTATGGGTTTCAGCACAAGGCAGGTAGCAGAGATCATCGCCGAACAGAGTGCATTAGCATGTCTATGTACCACAAGGGCTCCTTAAATCATGAATGACTGCTCTCTTTCTGTCAGCAGGAATGTGCAGGATAAATGGGACTACAGCCTGCCCCCCTCATCTTATTCCTCCAGGAAATGTTGGTACAATCCATTAAGAGAACCACTTAATTAAAGCACAATGAAATACCACTTGGAGACTCCAGAGAGGTCTGAGCACAGTGGGGAGGCAGGGAGGAAAGGATGAAGGGATGGGTGTGGAGGAACAGTTTATCTTTACTCTCCCAGCAATGGAAAGCAAGGAACAAAACAAAAACAAGGATTATCTGTAATTACAGGTCAGCTTTACTAAATTATTTAATTAAGTACACCAGAAGCCCTTTCCTTTGACTCAGTGTTGAACTAATGTTTAAAGTCTATAGTTACTACACCATACAGCCTTCATTTCAATCTGTACCCTCAAGATTTTTATTGTCCATCACCATAAAAGGTGGGTGATCACGTAATTAGCAAAATATCTCATAAACAAGGGCACAAATTCTAATGAAACTCTCAGAAAGTAACCATTGGATGCACATCGAAAAAAATGACCATAACTCAGTCATTTATACAGATATTGAGCCAAATTTGGCCTGGTAGTAGCTGAGACTCATCTCCAACACATACTCAGAGCGCTAAAAGACTGAGTAAGATCTTTGTTTAAAACTCCAGCATTCCAAGGAATGCTATTTCTCAATTACAGAATGTTTAGATTGCTATAGTTATTACATTTTCCAATTATTCATGTACTAAGACATTAGAAGTGGCTTTACATTAAAATTAAAATACTGAAAGACAATTATCTAGACCAAAAGGTAAAGAAAAACATGTTTTATATTGATCAGAAAACTTGCCAGTACGTAATCAGTTACCAGATCATCTCAAATTAATATTTATCAACAGAAATCCAGTTTCCTTTAAAGCTGTTAATCTCCTTTCACGTGCCAAAATGACTCCAATTCAAACTGTGAAATGTTAGACTTTTTCATGTTTAAAAACCTATGTGGCTCTCTTATGGAAGCCATGTTGCACACAGAATATTTATAAAAGCAAAAAGTCTCTCCAATATGCTACACAGAAAACAGTAGCAACCAGAACACAACATAAAAACAGACAGCCAGCGTTTTTACCTTCCCCAGGACTGTGAGACAGCTGGGGTCCAGCTCTGGTTGCTCCAGCTTCACCACTCCGACCCAGCCATACTCGTAAAGGTCCTCTTCATCATTATTATTGCATAGTCCCAAAGGATGCATCTGAAAACAGGACACACATGACCGGTGAGAATTCAAGGTAAATAGAGCAAGTTTCTCCTATAAAAAGTGTTGCCTTTTGATACATTTAGCTTTTAGCTGACATTTTGCATTTTTTAAACTAGTTTTGCTCATTTTAGCTTTTAGCTAGTGTTCTGCTTTTTTTGCTTTCACAACTCGGTTTTAGCTTCTTCAGCAAATTTCAGCAGTCATTCAAGAACTCAGCGTTAACACTGCATTTTCACAGAAAATGTAAATTCTCCAGTTTGGTCATTTATAATCCACTTGCCATGAAACTAATAGCATTAACATCTTAAACTATTTGGCTGTGAGCTGCAAAAATAATATCAGATTTACAGGATCTGAAGCTTTGTGGGTTGCTGAATATGTTGATTTTCACTGAATTTTCTTTAATTTTGAGAAGAAAAAAAAGATTAATGTTGCTATTGTACCTGTGCACACACGCACAATTACTGGGTGTTTTTTTTAGATTACAGTGGATGCAGATGTTTCACAGCAAAGCCCACAAAATACCATCTATCAGACTTTCTTCAGATGCCTTTTTATTACACTTAAGGCCACTAAATTGGCCCATTTCTTTGCCAAAAAGCTCTGCAGAGACGACACCAACACAATGTCTGAGGAGTGGATTAAAGGTAAAAGGATTGCAGACATCTCAAGCACCGACTCCTTCCCAGGGCCCAAAACAAGAAAAAGAAGGTGAGGTGGTCTCTATAATTTCAAACAAAAGCCCTGATTTCAAAGCACTTTCTTACTTTATATGAGACGTGTTAACCGTGGGAAGATAGTGTATGAGAGGTTGGAACAAAATACTAAATTTAAAAGGAGAAAAATCTTCCATTTTGACATCAAGAGACTGCTTAAGACTTTTCTAATCACAGAGTCTGGATGAGCTAGTATTCACTCCCAAGAGGCATCTGTGAGGAAAGTTAAAAGATAACCCACTCCACAATCACCTCACAGGCAATCACTTCAAGAAAGAAAGAAAGAAAAAAAGTAACATACACAAAAAAGAAAAAAAAATGAAGAGGAGAAAAACAGAAGTCAGTTATTAGCTGTAATCATTATTTCATCCTTGTGAATGGCTAAGTTCAAACATGTCTGGATTAAAACTGTAACCAAGTGGAGTCCCTAAACCCTGGATTTATTCTCCATCCTGGCAACAGAGCAGAGACAAGCTCCTGTATTAGCATTAGAACTGGGCCAAAGTGACCTGCAGGCCACTTATCCTATTAACCCAATGAGCACAGCCGCCCAATCTTGGCTACTCCGGCCTCTAGGCCACTGCCGATGACCCAAGATACCCTTCTCTTACTGACCTTTGAACTCCTCCTCATCATGTTTGGAGCAGGTTAACTGAAAAGGTAGCCAGAAAGTGTCAAACTGAGGGGTCACCCCTCTGACCTGCGGTGGTTTTCAGTAGGGTTTAGCCAAGTGTAAGGGGATCAAATGCAAATCAGGTGGTCAATGGAAATGTTATAAGGAAGGAATCTGGACAGCATGTGTCATGAGCTCCAGCTGGTGGTATCTTTTATATTTGCCTTACAAGTAAAATCCAATGAAGAGGCATCAGTATTGGCAGAAGAATTTGAGAAAAACCATCTCCATCTCCACACAACTAATCCATTTATGGTATGAAAGTAAAAATAAATATTAGAGAAGGAATACATATTTGCAAATGTAAAAGTTCCACATATTTTCTCTTAGAATTTGAGTTGCACCTCTTAAGAAAAAAAAAATAACATACTTGAATCCTCCCCCTCAGACCTCCCACACACAGTATGATGAAACATGAAAGATTAAGCTCCAACGTTCAGTTCCAACTCTTTGAACCAAATGGATCAGTCTTTCAACAGCACAAAGAAAAACAAAGAGGCAGACGTTTAAATCCAGGTTACTCTCACTAAAGGTACTTGTTTTTTTACAACTCCTCAAGATGCTGTCACATCTTCTGCAAACATATCAGATGTTTATAGAGTCTCTCTTCTCAAAATTCTTGTTTACATAAGTGATTGGAAAAATAGCATCAGTAAGCAGCACTGTTATACAACACATATACAACTGATATGATCATGTCAAAACACCTTAAGGATCCCTTAAACAGAACTGAAAGAAAAAAAACAAAAACTCATGTTTAAAATTAACATGTCTCTACAAAATGCAACAGTTCTCTGGTGCTTTTACACCACATCCAAATCAACATTTAGAAAAAAAATTTAGATGCATTTTGTGCATACTTCTGAGGACTTGGTGGAAGACTCTGATAAGCAGTTAGTTTGGGCTTAATCCCCTCTCCCCATTGGTCCGCTCTCCTCAGAATGGTGTAGATTGGCAGTGGGGGACTTGTTGCTGACTCTCTTGTTGGCTACTGGACGGCCAACCAGCTCTGCCTTCCTGGGTCAATAACTCCTACACCGCTTTTTTCTAATAATGTCATTTATCATCTCACTGATGATGATGATGATGATGATGATGATGATGATGATGATGGAGTCCTTCATCCTCTTGCCAGGGACTGAGCAGTTAGACTGTCGGGAACCTCGAGCTCAGATCTGTATATTCTCAGGGCCCTCTTCCTCTCAATCGTTCACTTTGAAATTTCTCCGCACGGCTTATTCTTCTTTAGGTGTTTTTTTATTGGCGGTTAGCAAACAACTACAGATAAGGAGTGTGTCTCAGGACAGCCAACTCAAAAAAAAAATTTTAAATGCTCTACTGAGAGGTTAATGTCACACAAAGTGGTTTCGGTACAATTTGTCATGTACAAGTATAAGTGCACACACATGATATTGGAATCATACATGACACCGGTATTGGTGCATCCCTGGCAAAACAACCCAACAAGATTCTCAGCCTCTCTCTGTGTCTCAATATAAATGATGGTAAGGAAGTGGAGCCTTGTTTGCTGTGTGATTGTGACCTCCCTCTCCTGCTTGTCCAACAGCTTGGATGGCAGTGGGGAGCCCCGCCTGCGCCCCTGGGACCTGAACACTAGGCCATTGTGCGGGGGTTCTTGCACTCCAAATGGGACAGTGTTGTTGTTCTGGACCACGTTGTTATTTTAGAGGCTGGCCGTTTCACCATTATCTCCACCACAGCACAGGGATTTTTCTTTTCTGTCAGATGTTGGACGTAGGCGTTGATGGATGTGGGGATGGGGAGCAGCAAGGAAAAAGAGCTACGTTTGATGAGAGATGGTGATCTGGTGAAGTGGGTCACATCTACTGGCCGTGGACACAAAAGAGACGAGCACTATATGCAAACGTGCCCTCACACACACACACACACACACACACACACTAAATAACAGACTGTTCGCTCTTGTGTTCCAGCCGCAAGCTTTCCCTGCAAGGCCCCAAATGAAGCTCTACCCACCCGAACAGAAACACCCGGATGCTCCACTTTGCTCATCTCGTCTATATCCGGGGCTTTTTGGGCAGAGGGCATCTGGCGTCCCCTCAGTGCCGCAAGGAGGTGGCTCTTGTTCTGCTCCTGTCTGTCCAGCCTCTGAGGGAGGCTGCCTTTCACATGAATATCTGGTTACACAGGCCACACTCTCAATGAATTCCTGGCAGAAAATTGAACTCCACCTGTCACTCAAACTAGCCATTCCCTCAACAGACTTCCAGACTTTTTGTTTTTGAAAACCACCTGTGGAAATTATACTTGTTCATGTAACTATGTGAAGATCTAAAGAGATAATTAGAAAACATTTGGAACATTTGAGCAAGAAAGATAAAGGGCTCTGTAGTCAAACAAGTGACCTTATATTTGTTGGTAATCCAAATCAAACTCAACTCAAAAAAGAATCATCTTTCATGACCCCCTG
>JAOXNZ010000001.1:27481572-27494045 GCA_028566095.1 Kryptolebias brasiliensis | reverse complement strand
AACAGATCTATGAGGTTTGTGGGATTGGATTTTATTAACTGAAGAAAATTTATAAAAAATAATGTTTTTATAATAATGTTCTATTTTAGAGACTACTCGAGGCAGTGTTTCTGTGTAGAGAAAGGAAATCACAAGCAGAGCTCAAAACACCTCAATGCTACAGGTTGGGACAAAACATTAGCTTCTGTTGTGGTAATTCACTCATTTCAAAAGATATTTAAAGAATTTATGTCCCACCAGAAGGTTGAACGTGTGCCATTGCTGACTAATTTCCACTAACTTTGAAGTTCTATGTAATTAACTCCATTTAGCAACTCCAAAATATTTTACACACAAATTTTAGCTTCCATAACAATCCAGCCACACCTCCATTTGGCTGTTTGAGCAACACAGTGTGCACACAAACCTTTACACTTACTCACTGTCCCTTCACAAAGAGCAACAAAAAAATAAAAATAAAGGGGGGTCTGTAGTGGTGATCGGACAAACAGTGCTCTTGGACCTCTGCCGAGGGGGCTATTGTGCAGGCATGCAGTAAAGAAATGAGGAAGAAAGGTTGGGGAGGGGTGGAAATGGCAGCACTGAGGTTACTTCAATGGCCAGCTACATCAGTGGGTGGGCGTGGGTGGTGTGGGGGGTTTGGGGTGCAGAAAGATGCCAATATGAGGCCTGGTCAAGGACAAACATGTTGATATGAGCAGGTGAGGTGGACGGAAGAGAGAAAGGTGCACTATGTGTCTTTGTTTAAAATTCAGCCCATTTGAGCTGAAATCCATTTCACAGTATTGTAGATAAAATACTTCTAAAGAAAGACTTTGTTTTTATGGGCTTTATCCACAATGATAAGGACATTGTCTTTGAGAAGAAAAGTTCATGTGATGTTTTTAAATTTGTGTGACTAAAACCTTCAACTTCTGTCCAAACCCACACCATTACCTGAGGACAAAGTCTGTACATTTTATACATTCCACTGTTGGAGGGCATAGCCTTTAGGTTCTGCCACTTGAATGTCTTTTGATTTTCAGAGCTTCAAAAAAATTTGCTAAATGACCTAATTCAATAAATAATAAAAGGGTAAAGAAAGACTTTCAAAACAAGAAAAACTAATTCTTCACGACAGGGAACATGTATCGCATCTTGTCACTATTAGTAAAACATCAATGGCAGAATAAATGGTATAAATTAGACCAAAATATCTTTTATTCTCCTTTTTGCAAAACCAACATTTATCCAAATGTTTATTTGTGCGCGTTGAGGGCAGAACATTTTTATTACTCCAATAGGAGCAAAATAAATAGATTGTATGCATGCAATAAAGAGGGGAAAGTTAAAATTAACTAGTGTGGAAATAATTCCATTACCATATCGCTATCATATAAAAGAATATTTGTTCTTTTGATCACCCCAGAGAGTGTTTATGAAGTCACTATGGGATAAGCTTGGGCTCAGGGGCAAGGCCAGCCACTAGAATTCCTCCGAACATTTGTTTAGCAGCAGGCCAAGTGCAGAGCGGTGCACAAACGCAGTATTGTTCCTCTCGTTCTCACTGGTTGCCTTGCCAGGGGTAGGAGTTGACGGAGGTCGAAAGAGAGCAGGGGAAGGAGAGCTGGTTGGAAAAGTTAGAAATAGGCAGACCCTGGGGAAAACTGCCAGTTACGTGTTAAACATCAAACCTGCTTTGCACACAAAAGCACTTCCTGTCAGGTCTGTTAGCAGGGTGCTTTGAAAAGGTAATGAGCAACATCTAAAGATTTGGTCATTTCACAGTTGAGAAGACAGTTCGGTCAAAGTTTTCCCTCCTCTCTTAAAGTCAAGTTACAAATGACAACAAAAGACTAAGTTCTAAACACATATATGCTCAGAGACATTTAAGAGAGGTTATCAGCTGCAAAGTCCATGACTGTAATGTCATAAACCCCTAAGGATCCATATTGTTTGATTAGTTTTTTATTACAAACAAGAAACCACTTAACCAGAACTGACCTCTGGGGCACTTGGCTCAACTTCTGAGAGAATTGTAGGGGGCTAGTCCTTGTTTGGACGGCCATGACAAACACAGCCTCTAAAGACAAGCTGAAGAATTATGCAAAGCTACAATATTTTTTGCAGAATGCCAAAAAGTGTAATAGAACAATATAAAAAGTGCTGTTTTGAACTTTTAATATTGTGTGTGGGCTCTTCCGAATTGGACCTTTTACACTGACTATAGTTAAACTTGGTTAATATATCAAAAGGGACAGAAATGAAAGAATCAGGAAGGGTTTATCAAAATCAATATGTCTCACTGTGACACCTTGAGTATGAAACCCAATTTGGTAGATCCATAGATAATGAACGCTAAAAAAGATTGAGTGCGCATTCAAACAGCCTGGCAAGTCTGGCCTATTTTTGCATATGAAATTCCACTGCAGCTATGGGTCAGGACCTCTGGGTCCTTAGGAAAGAATGTGTGACTTGAAACGGGAGACCAAAAGGGCTGCTTGCATCCCCATGGCTTTCCAGCTGGGAGGGCAGCCTTCAGATCAAAGAGGCTCTGTGAATCTTCAAGATGGGCAATCAGGACAGACCAGGAGGGCATGTGAAGGGTCTGAGAGAGCGCTCACTCTTCATGCATCACGTGTGGAAGCTCCATGTTCTTCTTTGAACATTTATAGTTTCTTCTTGTTTTGTTAACGGTTTTAAAAATGTGCAAAAGGCCACAGCTGATCTCAGCCATCAGTTAAACAGTTCAGTGAGCAGTGTATTTTTCTCACGTATGTCTTGACCAGTTGAGAGACAATGTATTAGAGCGGACTGAAAAATACTGAAACCTTGTTCAGCCTCATCACCATAAAGTATGAAACCAGAAAAAAGGTACAATGCTCCCTCTAGGTTGGGGATGAGTTTTTGCCTCAAGCAAAAGAGTTCTGGGAGTCAGGATGGAGAAGACGATGACTCCATGGATCAGATCCCTGTCTGCAGTGATAAGGACTCGCATCGGTCTGTTGTGGTGAAGCTGAGTTGAAAGACACCTTTCTCAAATTACTGGTTTGTCTATGTTACAACCTTCACCTATGGTCATGAGGTATGACTGAAAAAACAAGATCCTGGATGAAAGTAGCTAAAATGAGCTACCTCTGTAGGGTGGCTGGACTCAGTCTTAGAAACAAGAGAAGAAGTTCCATTATAAGGGAGGACCTCAGACTAGAGCTGCTGCTTCTTCTCACCAAAGGGAGTCGGCTGAGGTGGTTCCAACATTTCATTGGGCTGCCTCCTAGGTGCCTCCCTCTGGAAGTTTTCCAGGCACGTCCCACTTGTAGGACACCCCAGGGCAGAACCAGAACTTGCTGATGGGATTATGTAACCTTTTTGGCCTGGGAATGTCTTGGGAGAAGCTGGAGAGAGGCATGCCTGAGTTTCCCTCTTAAACCTGCTGCCTCTGCAACCCAACTACAGATAAGCAGAAGGAAATGACTGGATGGGTGAAATGTGTCTATAAATTTACCAATAACCAAAAATAATCAAAAGCCTACTGCCATCTAACCAAATCAAATCTGTGAACACTTGACAATTTATGGAGTTGAAAGAAATAATTAGCAAAGTTTCTAAAATAGCTATGTGGCTTTCATTCCACACAAACAAGCTACAACAAGCTACCTGATAATTAAGAAACACCCGACAAGTTTAGATGAATAACTTTCTCTTGAAGTCCTAATACAAACTAATGTTTGACACATACTCTAGGTGTTTAAAGACAAATATTCTGACCTACCACTGTTTTATTGTTCAGTTTAGGATTCAGTCTCAAAATTGTAGTGGTTCCACAGTCATGTCTGAAAGCTTTACAGAATCCTAAAGGCCACTACTTGTTTCGGTATGTTTACAGCAAAATAAGATGTTTCTATGACCCAAGTCTGTCACCATGTAAAGACATGCAAACACAGTTGAACCTATAGCTGGTGATGCAGGCCCTCAACTTCATCTACCTGGGTATATTAGTATAACAAGTATGTCACAATAACAAAATCTGGTCATAGGCAGAGAACAGAGCATCTTTTGTTGGAATAACCATGATGACCAGCATCCCCCGTCAAGCTTCAGCCCCTATGAGAGATGAAGCCTCCAGACCTCCTGCACCTTAGTCTGCCAGCCAGCAAGGGCTCAGCCTGGAGAAACCTGTCAACAGTACCACAGAGGCCTCTATTCATCTTCACAAAGACAAAGTCAAAAGTGTACGGCAGTCATCCAAAGCATTCCAAGAATCCAGATATCCACCAGCGATATCATTTTAGGCTTTTGTGAGACTGTACTTTAGTTTGTATCCCTTCATCCCGGCTCCCCATCCGTCCCTTTGGACAGTTTTGATACCAAACACTGATGCTGAATGTAACTTATTGGTATAAATGAAAAATCATTTTGGAAAAAAAATTATCAAGTGTGTGAACATGTGCATGCACTGTAAAAAAATAATTCAGGTTGTTAAATGAGTCATGTCCAAAGCAAAGATGTGCACTGGTTTTTGCAAAATACTAAAACAGGAAGCCAAATTTGTAGACACCCATTTTAGTTTACTGTTGGCACAAGCAATTAACACTGCTAAATAAAAGTACACTCAAAAGCACAGATACCAAGATGACAGCAAAGTTATTCAGAAATTACATAGCCAGCTCTCATGTCGGACCCTTTCCGCCCTGGCCCTCCTTCAGCTGGGCCCCTGAACTCTAGTGGTGAAATCTCCACCTGCTGATAGCATCAGCCACCCCTCATTCTCCAAGCCCCCCTTACTGTCTTTCTCTCGGGCATGTGTGGTGGCCACTGATAAAAGAACTGAAGATAAGAGGAAACACAAGCTGTGATGAGGAACACATTGCCAGCTATGAGTACATCAGCCCAGAGGAATGGGAAAAAAAAAGAGGAGGAGAGAAATGGATGAACAGACAAGAGAAAGAAAATAAGAAGGAAACAGTTGAAGAGAATGATGAGGAGGGAAAGACAGAATCTGAAAGTGATTAGACAAGTACTTTGTGTGGGAGAAAATGAAATGCAAGTCATTGAGTGTCCTCGGGCTAAAACATACAAAGGATGCGCTCATATAAAAAACAGTAAATATAAATCGTTGAGGAGTTAAGAGACCCATTATGCCTAAAAGGACTTTTAGATTATGCAGAATACTTGATTTGGGATGAGTGCAGCTTGTTAAAAAAAGTTAAAAAATAAATGCAATCAAGTCAAGCACTCATTCATAGCATCTCTTCTGCAAAATATGAGTCTGATAGTCTTGGTAGCGTTTGCAAGACCAACTGTTAAAAAAAAAAAATTCTCCATTAACCTCCATTAACAGTCACCAAAAATAAACTCCATCATCTGACAAGGATCCACATCAGACAAGCCAATCCTCTGCCATTTACAGTTCTGGGCACACCGGAATAAAAAGAAAACAGTGAATGTAAATAAATCTGAGCTGTTGACACGAGCTGAGAGTAGAGGGAACAGGTGCCACAATGACACCAGCGACCTCCAGGGGATGTATGCATCCCATAGCGGTGTCACCTTTCAAGATGGACACCAGTGGGACAAACCAGTTGGTCAGGGTATGAGGAAAGCAGCAGGTCAACTCTGATACCTCCAGGGAAACACTTGCTCCGGAGGTGACACTTAACATGGGTTAGTCAGAGATCTTAAGACATAAAGTGATATGATCAAGAATAAAAATTCTTCTTTTTTTTCCTTCTGGGCAGTTCATTTGTATTTGTTCCGAACTTTCAAATTTGTTATTTTTTTGCTATTAAACAATGAATAATAGAAGGTGGCTCTGGTGTGCTTTAAAATGTAAACAAAAGATGCTTCAATACATTCTATACTATTCTAATATTTACAAGAGTACCCCTTCCTACAGGCCAAGCTGCCTCCTACTGGCTCAGAATCAACGCAAAGTGTCCTGTTAATCCAACAGTTGTTGGGCAACGCTGAAAGTCACCTCTGAGTCCAGCTCTAGCGCTCGTGTCAGGAATCCACAGGCTCTTTGCATACCGAGCGGCCGGATATCCTCTAGTTAAAGAGGGTCCTCTAAGCCAGGGACATGTGTCGGATGACTGGGAAGTGTTGTTTTTTTTTATTTTTTATTTTAGGGAGCTGGGCTGGTGGCAGGGATGTACAGGCTGTGCCTAAAAGGCCTTAAGAGTGACATAAGCATCCCTTTGAGTTGGCAGAGAGAACCAATTCATTTTCCCACTGAACCTCCTAGCCGTGCGCTGCGCCGCCTAAAAGTGCAGTCATTCCTGTTCCGAGCCCGCGGATCTGTGCGTCTGTGAATGGCTTTTGTGTTGCTGTCGGGGCAGAACAAAGTAAGTTCAGGTTACTGCACTCCTCCCGTTATTGGCCCACATTGTCTCTAATTATTCCAGCAAACATTGACACAGCATGTGTGGTCTCACATTTATACACCCTCCCCCTTCCCCTCCTGTGCCGAACAGAGAGTGAAAAAAAACTGAAAGAACTTATGAAAGGGAGAAAGGGAAATGACGAGAACAGAAACAAACCTGAATTTACCGTTTTGAGCCTCATTAGAATAAGATCATACACAAAACTGCTTTAAGTTGTTTTGAAACTGAGGGCAGAATCTAATTTAGAATTCAGCTAATTAGAGCCACTGCACAACTCAAACGTTCAATACGTCTGTAAAAGCAACCATCAGAGTAAAGTGCAAAAGCATCCAAGTTTTTCTTTAAGCAATAACTAAAAACAGACCTTCTCCAAAACTCTACACACTAATTTAAATACTGAGACTCTCGTTGCCTAGGCAATACAAACTCCAGCTTCTCCAAAACAATAATTATAATGAACACACGTATCAGTACAATACCAAATCCCATGTTTACAAGCTAGAAGCAATGCTTCAGAAAAGCAGACATAAAAACAAAAAACGGATTTCCGAAGCTCAAAGTTCATTGGTTGTAAAAATTCAATTACAAATGTGATCATTTATATGACTGTAAAATTGTCCCCATCCTCTCGTATTATTTGGTAGCAACGCTGTATAAATCTCAGAGGACTGAAGCCAAAAAACGGGAAACATATAAAAGCAGTTCAATGTAAACAGTGCAGATTTTTACTGGAAGACATGGGAACAAATGGACTGACTCATTTGTTAGGAAGCAAATCGTTTTTCTAATGGACAGAATTATAAAACAGCAGGCCTGTCCCTTGAGAGCTGACCGCTAAGTTTGAAGATAAATCTATCACTCTCTATCACTGCAAAACATTTAACTGAAGCCTCTCATGCAGGCTGTAGCATCAAGTAAAGAAACGGTTTCTAAAGTGGTGGTCAGGGCCCAATCGTGGGTCATGAGGTACAAGGATCCAGTCCAGATTCCTAGGGTTCGCTCTGCCCCTGGATTTCAAGTCACACCTTGGCCCTTAAGCCTAGGTCACAAACGGTAGTGCCTAAGATTCGTCTATGATAAGGGATGACCTAAAAAAGACAAAATAGAAAAAAAAAGGAAAGTGGTTGCCCAATACTTTTACATGAAGACACTAAGGGTTCTATATTGCATTCACAGTTCTTGTACTCTACAAAGTGGAGATCTTTTTGCAGTTTTCTGCAGCAAAAAAGAAAAGTATGAAAACAAGAAGAACTTTAACATCTGGAAACGTAGCCAGACCATGTTTTATTAAGCATAAAGCAAAACTTTGCTATAGCTTGTCACATGACGGCATTTGTTTTGTCGAAAACAGAGTCATGTTCACTGTAACATCTGTAACACTACAATCAAAGCATCCTCATGACAAATCACTGTTTATAAGGTCAGATAGTTCTATCATTAAACACCATAAATGAACCTTTAGCCCCAGGTGTGAGTGTACAAAATGAAGATATAAAGCTAAAGTGTTAGGAGCAAGAAGAGAAATGGGACATAACTGAATTAAAATATAGATATTGATGTGATTGTGTTTCGGTTATATTCTTATTTTAATTGTCTCATTTTTGTATTCTTGAGGAAGCAGAGGTGGGGTTTTTAAGTCTCTGAAAGCGTTTTCTTGTGGGTCAGAAGCTGAAAAGTTTGATAACCTCTACTTTTAATGTCTCTGAATGACATTTCACTTTCTGTAAAGACTTTTACCTGCCCTGCCACAGCTGCCAGTGATGTTTTACTTCCAAACCAACAGATATTTTTAGGTCTGCAGGAGAAAAACAAGTCACTCCCACTGCACCAAGAAAGACATGTCAGATAACACAGGTTTTGTAAATGCAGAAGCTTCTTCTTAAAGAAAAATAATTACTCTCTCTGATTTAAAGAAGGATTTTTACCTTTTTTTTGGCTGACACTGTCTTTATCGAAGCAATGATTTAGCTGATCAATAAAAATAAACCTAACAAAACCTGTTGAACAAAACTGAAAAACTAAAGTTCTGTGTATCTTTTTAATTAATTGTGGGAAAGAAAGAAAACTTCTAGATAAATATTCCCAACATTCATCATAAGAAAAAGAAAATGAACTGTATGCTAAGGTTGCTGTCCAAATGTCAGAGCCACACACTCCAAGATGTTTACTTGAAAAATGCCTGTGGGACGCATGTCATCCTGGGGTGACAGTTGGACTGTGTCACATGCCTGTGGGATGCAGGCGAACAGCAAACTGCTGCACTGGCTCATCTTTTTTCTGTTTTATTCCCATCTTCTCCCACTCCATCTCTCTTTTCTCTCAAAACAGAATTCAGAGAAACTGGGTTCCCTGACATGTCCAAAGACAACTTGTCATTAGGGAGCCAAGTGTGTGTTTGGACAAACTGCCTATAGAGTTACCAAGAATAAACTCAGCCTTTTCAAAAGGAAAAAAAAAATGCTGAAAATGAAAAGTGCAATTTTTACAGTGACACATGACAGAGGGATGAATATGAGATGGTGTGCAGTGACACAAATATTGCTGCACTCCTTTTTCTCTACAAAGAGGAAAATGGGATCACTGCGTATTGTCACTTATATGTGATCTCTAGTGTGTGAAGACATAAAATGAGGTGAACAGATAGATTGTAAGGCCAAAGAATAGACACAGCTGCACAGGAGGGATGGTCTCAACTTATTCATGAGCACAAGCTGGGTTTGAAAGGTGGTAATAGGAGTAAAAAAGCACAAACATGATTTGCAGGATAGAAAATGTTAAACCAAATAAACAAACTGACCAAAAATATTTAGGATGCTGAGCAAACCAGTTTGTCTTTTCCTTTTTATCTCTGTCATGCAAAAACTTTTAATGATTTTGCATAAATCAACTCTATTAATCACACTTCACATCTGTCTGTGGTTTTATGGATGGCTAAACAACGACGTGTCAAAAAGAGCTTGTGAACGCACATTTATTTAATTGAAAAGATTGTTTTATTTTATATCTTTCCTGAAAAACTGCATTTATGCAGATCCAAGGTTTCTGTTAGATGGTGATTGATTAGAATGTGTTGACAATCTACCCAAACATAGATGGTCTATAGGGCACATTCAATCTATTATTGTTTTATGCTTTGAGGTGATGCAATTTTTTCTTCAGCCAAATATTACTATTGGCTAGTCCTGCTTAATGCCCGCCTTAGAGAAACAGGACCAACCAATCATAAACTACAGTCAGTGCCAAGGATTTCTCCTCCAATTTGGAGCAGGAAATTGAAAACAAAACAAATCACATAATGGTTTGAAATCTGTTGTCAGTGCAGGAAAACACTGACACTCTGATTTTAAATGCTCCAAATATACTGGTTTATCTATTCTTTTCTTTAAATGTTTATACATAGAAAATTAGTTTGGTTGCACTGTTTTGTAACTTGCAAAATATTTAAAATGAAATCCATGTAAAAATCATAATAAATTTATGCAATATTGCCCATCCCTAGTTTTAACGAGTTTTATAAAATACTGTACTGTAAAATACCATAAATCCAGTCTTTCTAGTAAATGTTTTTTTCATCCATCTAACTAACTAACTACACTGAAAAATAAAATAACTAAATATACTACACTGAGATGTTTACCTGCGTACAGACTTGTGTGATGCAGCCTGCAGCAACTGAACAGTTTTCTGCACAATACCAGTGATTGGACAGCATTTCTTCCTCCCCACCTCTAGGTTCAGCTGTGTTTTTTTTACTGAACAACAGCATTCAGTGACACAGCGCACCTGCTAACTGACACTAGGATAAAAACAAGCCAACAGCGCATTCGCCTGCTTTTGTCACAAACAGAACAACAAGTGTGAATAAAATTATATGCTTGCAAATACTCCTATACCTGTACTAATGATGCTCTGCATTAAAACAGTTTTAGGAACACTTGCAGCACATCAGGTTAACGTATAATTCTCAGCTGCACTGATGTTTTGTCTCTATATATAGACATCCGTTGCTTTGTTGAGAATATTTTCAAAACTTTCTGGTGTTTTAAGGTTTACCAGTTGCCTTAGAAAATAATTAAGAACAGTTGATTGAAACCCTGTAAGAATGCTTTGAAATGATTTGTGTTTTTGTCTTTGCTGTAATCAGCTGGACA
Source organism: Kryptolebias brasiliensis (assembly GCA_028566095.1). NCBI lineage: Eukaryota > Metazoa > Chordata > Actinopteri > Cyprinodontiformes > Rivulidae > Kryptolebias > Kryptolebias brasiliensis. The sequence continues at coordinate 27,483,532 of JAOXNZ010000001.1, read as the reverse complement.
GCCCTGTGATTGTGGATTGTCTCACCGTGCTGAAACAAGAGAGCAACAAAGACTTTGTGCAGCAGCTTTAGCTGCCAAGTTTGATGCAGGAGGGAAAAGACTGACCTCAGCTTCAAATTCATATAAGTAAGAATGCAACAAGTTTATTGGCAATTTAACATCAAAAGGAACACACAAGCACCAAAGGATGAGAAGAAAAAAAAACTTCAGAGGTATGCAAAACATTAATCAAGAGTGATTTACAGCCATGTGCTCTCAACAAGGTGGACACTCCTGCAGCGAGGGAATCTCTGCTGTCACTGGAGCTGTCAATGAGTTAGCAGCCTGATGATCATGGGGGCATTCTGAAAAAGATCTGTGGTCACACGTGGCTTAACACACACACACACACACACGCACACACTACAAGACACAGATGTAAACACAAGCCCTGTATAAGTTAAAGGCCTAGCGTTCCTCGAAGGAATGCATATCACCCTCTGTCTTTCAAGACAAGAGTTTTAATTCACAATGGCTGCCACAGGCACATCTTGCAGTAGGTGCTAATACTCAGAGTATGTGCTGAGGATGACTCTCAGCTACTACCACACCAAATTTTAGCTCAACATCTGTGAAATTGACTGATTTATCATTTTGACTTGAATATGGGTGACTCCAAAATGTAATCAGCTGTAGGTGTTCATCCAGTAACTGTTTTCTAGGAGTTAAATTTAAATTTGTCCAGTATTTAATGAGATTTTTTGCTAACAGATAGACAAGGTTGACGCCAACAGTTATTGCCAATGTTTTAAGTTAGTTTAATATGGCACATTGTGTAGAACTCAGTATGTATTGTGGATGATGTTCACTTACTACCACACCAAACTGTAGCTCAATATCTGTCAAACTGGATGAGTTAGCCATTTGTGTTTCCTAAGGTCAGTTGACTATGGCGGCCATCTTGAATCTGATTGACTCCAAAGGTTAATCAGTTGTAAATGTTCATCCAGAATTTCATTCAAATTTGTCTAGTTGTGTATGAGATATTTTGCTAGCTTCACAAAACAAACAAATGCCTGCACACACAGACATGGGCAAAAACATTATCACCCTAACTTTGCTTTGGAGGGAGGGTGATAACTGTTCATCTGCTTTATACTTTGGAAACACTCAGAGAACCAAATCATCTATTGGAATAAATTTATTTGGACGTTTTCTGTGGAAAAAGATGAAATTAAACTTCCTCCACTTGGATCTTGATGTTTGTATAACTGAACACTTCCACCTGGAACATGTTCAGCTCTCCAACTTCAACTTAAACACTTGAGGTATTTTTCTTCACAAACAAGAGAAGAAAACACCTTTATCTGTATGGGAGTAGATTTAGCTCGAAGGCCTGCAATTACATCATCATTCAGTTTTGCAGCACCGCATATCGGGACCGGCATTAGTCACAGAGGCCTTTGAAGAGTTTGGCCCAGCCTTTTCTGCCTTTCTCTCCCTCTTCTTCCCTCCCCTTTGATGTCAGCTCGCGGAGCACCGTGGCCTCCCAGGCCTCCCCGCCTCGCCTGATCCTATCTGCTCAGGCGGCACATTCATGTGGTTTACACCCGCAGCATGCCTCCCGGCAGCATTTCACCCAGCCCTGCAGGCCCCTCCCTGTTCAGGGTTCACGAGCCGGCAGAGAGCGGCAGCGTGGCCTCAGTTACTGACAGGGATCGAGGGGAAGGACAGGAGGACAGGAGGACTTGTAGAGGATTTTTCAAAGGAGCTTCAGTTAGCGTAAAAAGAAAGTTTCCTCTGACCCTTTGGAATCTGAGGAGTTGAATCTAAAAAAAAAAAGTGATTTGTGATGCCCTTGGCTGCAACTACAAGGCACAAAATGAGTTCCAACCTTACACAAAACATCTTTTTTTCCCTAACTTTGCAACAATATTCTTCTACAAACAAGGCAGAACCTAAAAAAAAAAAAAAAAAAAAA
>JAOXNZ010000001.1:27447707-27460073 GCA_028566095.1 Kryptolebias brasiliensis | reverse complement strand
ACATCTATGACTTTTAGTTTTTGTAACTTTTAAACTTTTTAAAATATTTAACTTTGTTTTCTCATTGAAATTAAAGGAGAACTCTTCAAATCCCTGAAAAACATTGTGCTTTTTGAAATCTGCTTCAGCCTACTTGGTACATTTTTATCTTTAAGCTATTGTTTTGCTAATTTTAGCATTTAGCTTCTGATTTGCACGTTATAGCTTTTAGCCATTGTTCTGGTCATTTTAGTTTTTAGCTACTGCTTTACTGGTTTTAGGCTTTAGCTACTGTTTTTATAATTATAGTTTTCAGCTTTAGCTTTGCTCATTTTAGCTTTTGTTCTCATTGTTGCTCCTTTTAACAAGAATTCGGCTTCTTTTAGCTTTTAGTTTTCTGCTTTTTTTAGCTTTTATCTACCTCTTTGCTACTTTACTGCTACTTTACTTTTAGTTACCCTTTTTCTACTTCATCTTTTAGTTTTAACACCTCAGTTCCAGTTTCTTCAACAAATTTCAGCCTTCAGCTCTTGGTGTTCACTCTGCATTTTCACAGAAAACAAAATGACTCCGGTTTTCTCTCTTCACACTCCTGTCCCATCCTTGTTTCTACAGAACCTGACAGTAACATATAAATATAGCAGAGAACTTCCCTGAAGTCAAACTTTGGCTCTTATCTCATGCTGGGGTGTCCCCAAGCACCTTTCCAAGTCAAAAATATACAACTTTATCTGCTCACTTTATTTACATAAAGAAACTTGTTATAAGGAAGTTAATGGTGTGTATTTCCCTGTTTGCTTGGACCTTAAGCACATCCTGTTTTTGAATCCTGTTCACCCCCGTAGTGTTATACATGCCCTCATAAACCAATGTTGATTCTGTAGTACCAGAAAGGTTTTGCAAACAGGCTGCTGTTTGCTCCGGCTGCTGCAGTTACAGCTGCCTTGGTTACAGACTGCAGGCTGTGAACAGCAACAGTGATGCTGCAAACGTGAACTCCTGTCTGACAGCAAATAGGAGCATCAGAGTGTTCTTGCTACAAGTGTTTCTTCTGTACAGTCTCAGACTTGTTTCCTTTAGAGAGGAAAAGTGGGCTTTTTGTAAAGTTATATGCCTCTCTGTTGACACAATACAAGAATGAGCTGAGAAATTGTAAAGGTTGTAAAGTTTGTTCTTTCCTATCAGTCCATACCTTCTACTACAGGTTCTCCCTTCAGTATGTGGTGAACTGAGCAGCACACTTCAAACTTTACAAACTGTGTTGTTGCTGTGTTATCACAGTTTGCAATCACCACATACGCTGGATTTCTTGTATGATACAGAGAGAGAAAGAGAGAGAGAGAGAGACTTTAAGTGTCTTGTTGAAAGAAACTTACACCTTCAGCTACACAGTTACACAACTACTTACACTTACAACTACACCTGGACCATTCTGGTCATTCTGTGTTTGTCTGTGTCTCTTTTCTGTCCTCTCAAACCCCAGCCGGTCAACGCAGATGGCTGCTCGTCCTGAACCTGGTTCTGGTTCTGCTGGAGGTTTCTTCCTGTTAAAAGGGAGGTTTTCCTTTCCACTGAAAAACGCTAATGATGCCTTTTTAGGCTCAATCTATTTTCCTTTGTTCTTAATTCTATATAATATGCAACTGGAAAAATGTGTTTGATATTTCTATATGAATTATTTGACATATTACATCTAAAACCAGGGTTAATTTATGTATTTTTTCAATAAATATTGATGTAGATTGGCCATTAACTAGGATCAAATTTTTCAATTTTGGCCCCCTTGTGTAACTGAGTTTGACACCCCTGCTTTAAGCGCTAACACTAGGCTTTTAATTTACTTTTAGAGCTCATACTTTGATCATACTAGCTTGATCTTGACGCAACAAAAAAAAAAGAAAAAAAAGGGGGACTTTTTTATGATTTCTATGAAAGACAAGAAAACATCACTACAATGTGGTGAATTGACAATTTGGAAAATATAAAATGAATGTTAAAATTGCATGCAGTGACATTTTGCCAGTCAGTAAATGTAAAAATGTCTTACAGGAAGAGGACAATTAACAGTTCAGGGAAGGTCATAAGGGGTTGTAAAGCTTGTTGTGTTACTACTGTTTGCCTCCTTCAAAGAAGAAAAGAATGAGGAAGCTATTTTGTACCAGACAAGAAGTAGAGTATAAAGAAAAGTGATGTTAAATTAGGTGAACATGCTGTCTTTCATAAAGACTAACCCTTAATTTATTTATGTAGATGTATTTATTATAATCTCCTATTGAACATGAAGATTTTGGCCTTTGAGATAATCATGAAATACATTTTACAGCCAGTCTTTACTAGAAAAAAACAAAACATTTGTAAATAAGATGATGACAGCAAGTCCAACTTTCGATCACAAAAAAATATATATTGTGTTGTCCTGTGAAATAAGTGATGAAATAAAAACACCAAGACAAGCAACACAACTTAGTTTCATTCAACTTTACAGCAGGGCAAATTTTAACATGCAAAATTACATCAGCTCTCCGACCAATCACAGCTCGCAAACTAATTGCGTCAGAGCCCTCCGCAGCCAATCAGGTGCCACCACGATATAGAAAAGATTGCAGTTGCAGCCCACTTCGTCGAGCAGTTGAGAAGAGTCTGAGATCGGGTTAACAGTGAAACCGGAGGGTTTCTATAAAATATATCGCGGATACCCGACGATTTCTGACTTCACACGGTAACAACGGACTATTCCAACATGGTGGTTGTAGCAGCAGGGACCGGCGGAGCCCACAAGGTGCTCCTGATATCCGGGAAGCAGAACGGCTCCTCCAGCGGCTCACAGACGACGGCCTTCAGCCGGCCGATCTCCGTGGTCTTGCCGGCCAGCCAGGTGTCGTCGGACTCGGACTCAAACACGTCCGTGGGGCCGCCGGTGCGGAAAAGGCAGAGACTCACACATTTGAGTCCGGAGGAGAAAGCACTTCGCAGGTTGGTTTGATTAACTAACAAACAAACAAACAAACCAACCCCCTCGTTCCTAATAATGTCACGGCTTTACACCAAACGCGTAAATGACGCCATTGTTCCTGGTATTTAAACGTAGACACGCCCAGAATTTGGGCCTTTAAACTGGTTTCACACTTAAATTAAACCTTTCAAGATGTCTGAATATAGTAAGGACTTATTTAAATGGTCAAACTCACTTATATCATCACGTCTGCACTTTGACCGAGCTCATAAACCTGTTATCTGGGTGATTTGACTGCGGCTGCTGAGGGTCTGTGTGCGTGGCAGCAACATGGCCGGTGATTGCGCAGGACCGTGAACCCGAGTCACGTCTTCAGTCTGTCAGCATCATGGAAAGCGTGTTTAATTTCCGTTTTTCCCTTCCTCCTTCCCGTATCCTTTATCACATTGTTGTTTTTTTTTTTTCTTTTTTCCCAGGAAACTCAAGAACAGAGTGGCAGCTCAGACGGCAAGAGACAGGAAAAAAGCCAAAATGGGAGAGCTGGAACAGCAAGTCATAGAGTTGGAGCTGGAGGTATTTTTTTCTTAATTTGAAGTCTATATAGGTGCAAAATCCCTCCTTCAAAATATGATGTGCTACATTAATTCTTGCAGATGTAAGGGAAACTCTTAAAGTTTCGTTTCTACTCTGGCCTTTTCTCACCCAAGAGTTATTCACTTCCCAGTAAACCAGAGCAAGTTTCACAAACCTGTTTCCTCCCCACAGAATCAGAAACTTCACATTGAAAACAGACTGCTTCGAGAGAAGACGAGTGGTCTGCTGACTGAAAATGAGGAACTAAGACAGAGACTTGGGTTGGACACCCTTGACTCAAAAACAAAGGTGGGATTTTTGAGGCGGTTCAGGTTTTTTGTTTTGATGGGGGGAGGTGTTAAATTTCAGGAATTTCCATTGTTCTTGACATGTTTTTTTGTCTTGACTTAAAAGGTTCAGGCTCTGTTGTCCAACGGGAAGGACACAGGTTTGGGGATCGGGTCTTCTGAGTCTGCAGTACTCAGGCTACGTGTGCCTCCGCAGCAGGTGCAGGCCCAGCAGTCCCTAAATCTGAAAACTTCACAATGGCTACAGATTGTCCTGACTCTACAGACAATGAGGTAAGTCTTTAGGATCTGTGCCTTCTAAAAATTGAAATCCTGGGTCTTTGGTTACCAGGCTAACCCCCCCCCACCCCTCTTTCTTCCTCTCGCCAGTCTGATTTGCTGCTGGGCATTCTGGACATCCTTGACCCGGAGCTGTTCCTCAAGTCTTATGAACAGGTGTGTGAGGAGCCGCAGGTGCTGCTGGTTGGAGGGGGGGACCCAGTACCTGCCTCCCCACCTGCATCTGTGGGGGCCCCATCAGTTAAGCTGGAGACCCTTAATGAACTGATTCACTTCGACCACATCTACACCAAGCCCGTGGAGGAAGTGAGTGACATGGAGAGCGGCACAGATGAGATCGACGAGGAGGCTTCCTTCACAGAGGTTACAGAGGTGGTTGTGGGGGAGGAGACTGTCTGCATTAAAGACGAACCAGAGGAAGTGGTCATTCCCACCTGTAATGACCAGAGTCAGGTGGATGACCTCTTCTCTGGAGCCTCCTCCCCTGCCTTTGGCCAACTGGAGAAGGAACCCTTACTGGCGGACACCTACAGCGACTCTGGATATGAAGGGTCTCCTTCCCCTTTCAGCGACATGTGTTCTGAGAGCTCTTGGGAAGACATGTTTGCGAATGAACTCTTTCCCCAACTTATCAGTGTCTGAATTAAACACCTCTGCCCAAAAAGTTTAAAATATCTTGTAAATACACATAAAGGCTAATGTGTAAATAATTAAACTAAGTTTTAGTTGTATAAAACCCCTATGAACCGGTTATTTAAAAGTTTAAAATAAAAAAAAAACCTCAATACAGCAGGTCTGTACCTCTGTCAGTGCTGCATTGACATGTGGTAGCTGGAGTTTCACAGCTTATATTGGCGCAAGTTTATACAAAGAGTTTTAAGATGCCAATAAATCTTTTCACTCGCTGTTCAGAATGAAATGTGAGCGTTTCCAGTATTTGTAATTTTTTATTAAAGGGGATTGGGGACCTGTGAGTTACACTTTATTTGTGTAGTCTGCTTCAGAGTTGTGTCCGCCTGTTTTTTAAAAAAAAAAAAAAAAAAAAAGTTTCTTCTTATTTTTGCTTGCTCTCCTTGTAGTCTCATGATGGCAATTAAAAAATTTTGCATTGCATCTAGTCTCCTGTATAATGTCTGCAAAAGAAGCTGGGAAATGTACCAGATGGACTTTAGGGTGAGCTGAATGTGGTAAGGAAATATAAAGCAAGATTAAACACAGTTCTTCCACTCTGTCAGAATTTAAATGCCTCTTTGGGAAAACTGAAGCAACTTGTCACCTAATTAAAGGGGAAGACTACCTTTAGCCGTCTCACTGCAGTGCTCTCTGGCACGGGAAAAAAAAACGGAAAGTCTTGATTAAATTTAATCTAGAACGTCTGTCAAAGATTAAGTTAGAACAAATATTTGCATGTTCTGTTTCTTGAGGCAGTTGTGTCCTGGATGACTGAGAATCTACACCAACGTAAGCTAAGAATGAGTTTGAAACAAATCAATCTTTCACATGAAGTTATGATCTGAACAAAAGTGTTTTAAGAATGGCAAATTTGGCATTTTTAAAGAGTGCAAAAAGCTGAATATTTTCTAGTCTCCAAGTCAAAGATTAGGTAGTTAGGTTGTGAAGTTCTGTGTTAATCTTCAAATTAACACACAAAGCTATCATACAAATTTTATATCAGTTTCAGATAATTAATGAAACAGATATACAACCCCACTTCCAAAAAAAGTTGGGACAGTGTACAATGTAAAAAAACACAATACAATGATTCAAAAAGACAAGATTCATAGAGACTTGTGACCCAACTACTCCTGACTGAAGAATACAAACCTTATGATGTACAGTTTAACAAAGAACCTTGTCAAGTGTCACGTTGTTTTTATACATATATGTCTATTTTTATTTCTTTGTAACCTTTAAGGCTAACTATGCAACCCTTTTTCAAATATATTTGATTTCTGTAGGTTTCCTTAAGACCCCCTGCTTGGTGTTTCTCTTCCTGAACTTTGTGAACCAGTGATCTACAGGACAAATGCCTGCTTGCATTATATAACACTTTAAATGCATCTGGGAGTTTCCCAGCAGTTTAACTTAAAACGATCCAAGGCTTTTCTCCCTCTGGAGACTAAGGACACAGTTTCGGAGCTGGTTTTCTGGTTTGACCCACCTTTTAAACAAAGGGCCCTGCAGCCCCTGTTGTTGTATCAGCTGATTAGATCAGATTCTCAGATACAACACTGATGTAACTTCTTCTGTAGGACCAGACTGTCTGTCTCCATGAGCCTTCTTTTCACTGATAGCTATTATTTGTGATGTTTTTTATGTTTCACAGCAGATTTTTTTCATTTTGGTGTAAACCACACAGCAGATATACCCAGAAATTAGCAGGAAAACAACAGAGTCGTCTACTCAGCTCTTTCATTGTAACCTGAACTCTATCTTGTGTTCTTGTGGCTGGTGGAAGGAAACCACATCATCATCTTTTGACGTAGCTTTGCCTCTAAAAGACTGATGATAAATTCACAACTTCCTGTCGTGTAGGTGCAACCACAGAAAAGACTAAATCAGCCACACAGCTGCTGAGCTGAAACTGAAAATTATCTGTCAGAGCAGATCTTTCAATTTCAGACTACAGATTTGGTTATTTCCAGAATCAGTCCATTTTAAACATATTGAACTCAAATTTGGTGTGGTAGTAGCTGAGCATCATCTCTAACACATACATGATATTTTTGTTTAAAACTTTGACATTATTGTTTGGCATCAGTCGTGTTTGTCTGTTAATAAGATATCTTACAAACCACTGAACAGATTTTAATGGCACTTTCAGGAAGTACTCATTAAATATACATCTACAACAAATTCTTTGAGCGCTAACAGATCTTGCAAGATCTCAAGGTCTGACCAAAACGGGTAGAACTCCAACAGTCCTCAGCATGAAATATGGCGAGCGATAAGCACACCTTTAAGGAATGTTAGGCCTTTATTTTTCTTTCTGTGTAAAAAAACCCCACTACAGTTATTGTCCAGTGCTGAAACAACACATTCTTAATTACACACGTCGACTGTCCGTCACCTGAAGTGCCCCAAATGTTTGCTACTCATCGGTTTAAAAACTCAACAACAGCTGAGAATTTATACCTTTAACAGAAAACGAATGGTTATAATAAAAAGCACCGTCTCTGGTGTGGTTGAGTGGAAAGAACAAAACCAAGCCCAGCCTAGACGTCATCTGAGGATGTGACTTGTAAGATATTATTTGCATATTGCTGCTGGCAACAATTGACTTGTTTAACCGACAGATATTTGAAGCATTACAAACATTGGGACAATGCATTCCAACGTTCAGGCCTGATGGGAGAATGTGGAGGTGTCTTTGTTACGTAAAGGAGAACGAGAAAAAGATCAGCTTCAGCACACTGCACTCTAACAATTAAACTGAAAACTCGACCAATAAGTGACGAATAACGACTACTTTTCTTCTCAAACTCTCTTCAGTGTTTGAACTTGTTTGAAGAAATATAGATTTTCAGATGTTCAAATCATTTTGCTCTTTGCCAGCTATTTGATCAAAAACTAAAAATTGATCATGTAGTCAACACGTTCAAGTTCCATGATAGGTTTTGAGAAACAGCTTGATTAAATATTAAATGTTAATTAAACTAGCATTCATTGAAGGATTATATATTGCTCGTTTTAAAGAAAGATCTCATGTCATTTATTAGCACTCTGGGTTGGGAATGAGTCTCAGCTACTACTGCACCAAATTTTAGCTCATAGGTATAAAACTGATTGATTGAGTTTTAGCCATTTTTGTGTTTGCTAAAATTAATTAGATGTGGTGGCCATCTTGAATCGGGTTGAGTTAAAAAAATTAATCAGTTGGTTTTGGAAAGTTTCATCAAAATTCATTCAGTGGTTCATGAGATATTTTCCTAACAGACAGACAAATGACCCCCCCCCCCAATACACAAACACAAAGCCACAAACAATAAGGCAATACTGAGTGTAAAGAGTGTTACAGAACACTAAAGTTAAATCTGCCACACTTTTTACAATCACACAATCACAAAATGTTTTTGTTTGATTAAGGTTTATTGTGTCTGAAATGTCCTAAATGTGCATCTCTGCGCCAGTTTGAAATCAACTTTGTTCTGCATGTCCATGTTGGTGCTTAAATTAGAGGCAGACCAGTCATGCTGATACTGTATGTCACTTCTGCATGGATTTGGATAAACCTTTCAGCAGGTCTCACATTACTGCACTCAGCAGTCTTATAAAGAGGATTGCTAAACCTACACTGGCAGCTGCCACTTCACTGCATGCACAGCTTTACAGTCGCAGCTTTCAGTTTCTACTGAACTGTCTTAAAAATGTATATTTTATCAAACTTGTAAAAGCAGGATTAAAGTGATAACATCAGAACTGTTTTTGTTGTTGAAACAGCTTAAATAGGTTTTCCAGCTTTAATTTGGCGTGATTACTGATTCAGCATTCAAACTATTTTACTGTTTTTATTAAATTTTTTTACTTTTACGTTTGGTACGTTTTTTTTGCAATCCAATTACGTTTGCAGACTTTTACCCATTCATACATCAAAATGTGCAGCTCATTCAGGAGAGGGGTGCTCGGCCTTTTCCTTTAAAAACATTGTTCCTTTTGAAATCTGCTTCAACATACTGGCTCTATTTCTGTCTTATGCTACCTGTAGTTTTTCGCTACGTTTCAGTGTTCTGTTTCTTTTAACTCAGTTTCAGCTTCTTCAGGTAAATTTCAGCTGTCATTCAGCGCTCAGTTCTAGTTCTAACAAATTTTAAAGAGAAAGAAATTTACCAGCTGATCAAACAAAGTTAACAGACAAAATGTAAAGCAAACAATAGTTCAAGGCAGCTAGAGCCGTCTATCAGATCTCGTGACCGTTTTCCCGTGTGTGTGTGTGTGTGTGTGTGTGTGTGTGTGTAAAATGTTAATGGTGTTTCTGGTTGGGGGCTTGGAGCTGAGAGAACCTGAGAGTCACCTGAGCCACATAAGGACTAAAAAATGGGCTTAAAGTCTTAACTGAGTGGTTTACCTGATAAAAGGATGCAGCGGTCTGTACTATAAAAGGGTGGTGTAAAAGTATAACTTCATCTCCAGCACTAGTGTAAAGACATTTCATGTGATTTTTGACCATGAAATGTCTTTTAACCCCTACGTTAAAAATGTTACCAGGACTGCTTTCTTCTACTTGCTCATTATCACTAAAATTAGAAACATCTTGTCCCAAAACGATGTAGAACTTCTAGGATGAGGTATTGTTTATTCTTTATTATTTAAATGTTTGAAAAAACCCTCGTCAGCTGATCCAATATGCTGCTGCCAGAGTTCTGATGGATGAGAGTTAGAAGGAGAGATTATATTTATCCAAGTTTAGCTTCTCTCCATTGGCTCCCTGTAAAATTCAGAATATAATTTAAGGCGTTAATCCGCTCTGCCTGCCCCAAAGGGTGTGTTTCTGCTCCTGTAATGATCACAAAGCACAATAATTATGTCTAGCTTGTTTTTCTAGACCTTATTTTAATTAAAGAATTATGTAATATGCATTTAGTCATTTTACAGAAAACACCCATCAATTATCCATCTTTTGTCAACATTTTTCTTACAGTGTTTAAAGTGTCCATGACTTGGCAAGGTGTGGAGGTTTATACCTTTGCCAAGAGAACAAGTTCACCATAGAATTGCTGACTTTGTCACTTTTAAACTTTTTTGGCATCCCTCTAACTTATCTGTTTTGCCTTTTTGCCTGATTGTGACCTCCTTCGGTTGACTGACAAAGTTTCTATTACAAACAAATAATTAATGTCCTTGATTTGTGTTAAACCTGGTTTAGTCGTGATGGAAAACAAAAGATAAAAGAGTCCTTGTCCAAAATCTGGACCTGACTGCACATGATCAGTGACGCACATTGTAGCAGCACACGTCCACACCTAGACACTCCAGCCTTGTGCTCAGTGAAGGGGGCCTTCTCAAGCTGTGGAACAGATCGTCATTCATCGTTGCTACCGGCAACAAGGACCGGTCAGTCGAGTGCATTGATGCATGTTTGATCTCCACTGCTGGGCCCCACTGAGGGTCTGTTAAACTGTCTGATGGGAGGTTGCTTCTGGAAAACAAGACTCTGAAGTTCTCAGTAAGACTGTGGGTCTGTTAGTCGACTCTACCAGTGAATCCAGAACTTTACATTTTTCTGAGATTTTGCGTTTTTATTACTGCTTTAGATGTAAAGCTTATTTTTTCAGTAACATTGACTTGAAGATGTCACATTTCCACAATATAAATCTGCGGTGGACCATAAATAACAAAAAAAAAAAAAAAAAATTACTCGTTATATTTAACATTACAAACTTTCCTACAGCAGAAGATAAATACACTTCACCGACTGTACCCTGTGAAGGTCAAGCATCCAAATAAAGTGATAATAAGAATAAAAACATAGTTATGCAGATAAGAAAATATTTTCACGGCACGCAATTTTCAGTGCTAAATCTCTGTATTATTTTATTAAACACTGAGCAACAGACACAGTTTCAACTTTGAGTCTAGCTGTAGCTATCATTTAACCTTGAATATCCCCAAACCACGTCTACATAACATAAAAGAAGACATAAGTTTGTGTAAAGTGTCTCAGAAACATCAAACAAGATACCTCATGTGTTTGCCTCTGAAAGGCAGGGGGGGCACCAAGGGGGGACCAGGAGGCATTGCTCCCCCTATAAATTTGCAGGCACCCCTACTGGCCCCCCTAGTCAGCAATCTTATATGCTCCGACCACCACAGCTAATCAACCTTAGCAAAAAGAAAATGGTTATAACTCAGTCAATTTTACAGATATTGAGCTAAAATTTGGCGTGTGAGTCTGAAAGATTTGACAGATTACATGAGATCTTTGTTTAAAACCTCTGCATGCAAGGCAGCTGGCAATATGCATTCTCTTAAAGAAACGCTAGTTCTTGTATTTATTAAAGAAAAAAAAAAGAAGCAATCTTTTGGCATAAATTATAAAAAAACTACATTCAAGATTGGAAAGAGTCTTATAGTGCAACAGTGCCAGAACATCTGTGTAGCTGGTCAGCTTTGTGGGATGGGAGGAATGCTCGCAATGCAACAATCTTGAGTTTGAGTCAAACACTTTATTTATTCCTACCATTTTCACTTAACCCTCCCATGGCCTTTGGGTCAAATTGACCCAAAGCTACAAGGGCTTCTCTATCTTTCTCTGTGTCTCTTTTGAGGGCTTCAGGAGAGTTACATACAATTAAATGTCTAAAATTAAATTTAGATGCCTAAAACATGTTCTCTTTTAGACTAAATTTAGCCCAATTTTAGCCTTGCTGTCTATAGATAGTTTATATATCTTTTCAACCAAAACATACTCACTTGATCACTTACTTACAGATATATTTTCAAATCAAGACTTATACACTTATATACACTTAATCAAGTAATTGAAAAAATTACAACCAACCCTTATGACAAGGAAGAGGTGTAAATTAAATGAAACATTTCATACAAAGAATGCCAGGAGTTTTTTTAAATGGTTCCTGGATTTATTTTTAATTCAGTAGACACAAGCTGATGCGTGCTGTGGAAGAACTGGCGTCACACATTACACGAGGCTTCATTGCCATGGTTTCACTTCCTGCACATGTGGCCGGTCTGCTACAGGGAGCCTGTTGACTAAAAGAAAACATTAATCCCTGAGCTTTCTCCCTCGCTGTGTGTCTCATTCCTTCTTTGAAGCAAACCCACGTAATAAAGATTCAGCTCAGATCAAAGGGATTTAAACTGCAAATCATCAGTTAGCTTTTCATGTCTGCAGATCGGACCTGGAAACAGTTTAGCATTTGGTTTGATATGATCTGTAATTTAATTGAAATTAGAGGTCCAAACTTTCCAAGTCAGTTCAAAACTTACAGATTAGAGCTGTGCTTATATTACATTACAGTCTGAGCCCCTGAGGTTAAAAACTCATCCGTCAGCCTGTGTTTTCCAGCAGGAGTCTGTTTAAACATGATCACAGAGCACAGACCAACAGGCAAGCCAATTATGGTAATTCCTGTTTGGAATTTCAGCTTTTATGTGATTTCATCAGGATGAGACAACAAAACCTGTTACAATCTGTACAGAGTCTGTTGTAACAATAAAGACTCCCAAAGTGACCCAGGTAGATAATGGATGGATGGATGGATGGATGGATGGATGGATGGATGGATGGATGGATGGATGGATGGATGGATGGAT
>JAOXNZ010000001.1:27367906-27380128 GCA_028566095.1 Kryptolebias brasiliensis | reverse complement strand
AGTTATTGTTAAAATAGCTATTTCAGTAGGCTAGTTAGCAGCTGATAGTAATTTTCAAATAACATAAATTCAACTAGAGTAACTTTTAATTTAATAAAGTTAATTTTGTTATAATCCAATGTTTTCTAGTTTGTTATTTTAACCTAATTCTGTTCAGTTTAGTCTTATTTGATACAGTTCAAGTCAATCCAATAATATTTTACATCAAATCAATACAATCCAGTTCAATTGTATGAAATTTTCATTTTGATGCAGTCTTATGGATCCAGTCCTGCTTCTCTGTTTATTTATTTCAGAAAATACAACAGAGGAGTCCAACATCACACAGCAGTATCATCAAACTTTGAAAGCTCACCTTTTTCTTTTCCTCTTGCGCTCAGATTTCCTCTTCTTCTTCCTCCCCTTTGGTCGAGCAGAGAAAGCCTCATCAAAGGAGTGTCTGAAACCAGAGAGAGACGAGAGGAGACGCCGGTCAATCTCAAGACGGGAGGAAAGATGGGATTTCTCAGCAGCAAGAAGTCAACAGCAGCTTCTTCTATTAAATAATCCACATGTTTAAATTTAAAGTCTTAACTAATTTATCATTGTGGAACTGTAAACCTTGCTGTTTAATCTTGTTTAATTACGGAAAACATGCAGTATTTTAACAGTATAAGGTCATATGTTGAACTTTGTGTCCAGCTGAAAACTAAAAGTTGGACATTCATGCTGTTTCAGCTGAGTTTCTGAATTATGTCACGTCTTCAGGGAAAAGACAGTATTTTCAAAGAATAAAATAGGTTTGGACACTTAGTTATTTCACAGCTTTTAATTGTGCAAACAGTTTTACACTTTGAAAACGTGTTACTAAATTAGGACATTTTCCGTGCTTGTGATCACGCCTGTTGGAAATGTGAAAGTTCATGATTGTATTCATTGTCCAATGATGTTAAACTTCTGTTTAAGAACCTGATTTAAATTGACATCCTTTCTGTTGACCATTTGCACAATAAAGAAGGTAAATTAAATCAGTGGGCTAAATCTCTTTTTTTATTCTGCTGAAGTGTGATGTCCTTCACCTGTTTCAGCTGTAAATACAAAAAGTCCTGCTTTTACTGGAAATAACAAGCAAGAATGCTCATCTCTAACTGTACCTGTCTGGGCCCAGAGAGGTTGTTTTAGGGAATATTATAACCTATTTGATGAAAATACCTGCCTGCTTTGGTCTAAAGAAAGACTTTAGGAATAGCAAAAATGAATTAGATTTATAAAAATACAATCTGTGAGCCAGATGTCCCTTATGAGACCAGCTGATCACAAAGGACAACAGCATGATAAATTTCAGCTGAGACTGATTTAAAGCAAAAAGAGAGCGGCGTCCTAAATGAGTTTACTTCTTCAAAATCTGCTCCTTCTTTAAATGCTGACTACCTCTGTAAGATTTATGCTGGGAAAGTTTTTAACCTAAAACAGATTTAGTTGTAAGAAGAGTCCTTGATAACCAATAATTCAGTTCAAATTCTTTCAAATTCAAAACAAAGTCTTTATAAAAACAAATTTATATTAAACTCTCTTCTATTTCTCATGGTCTCTGTTCCACATTTTTATTTTACTGTTATACCTCTGAGTTTCATGTTCACTAGATGTCCACGTACTCTTTTTTTATGTGTGACCAAGCATTTTTTCAAATACAGGGTTAAATAGTCGTATCATCCTTCTTTACTGCTTTTTCTTTCTTCAGGTATGAATTCATCATTTTACAAAAAAAAAAGAAATGTCTGATTCCTTCTGCTGGTCAGATTGATTATTGAAGTCCAATTCTTCTTCTGTTGGAAAATGACTTCTCTAGGAGAGA
Organism: Kryptolebias brasiliensis; assembly: GCA_028566095.1. Classification (NCBI taxonomy): domain Eukaryota; kingdom Metazoa; phylum Chordata; class Actinopteri; order Cyprinodontiformes; family Rivulidae; genus Kryptolebias; species Kryptolebias brasiliensis. Next base: position 27,378,294 of record JAOXNZ010000001.1, on the reverse strand, counting down.
AAATGGATGTCTGTGAAGTACCAAAGGCTCACTGAGTGGCGAGAAAGTGATTGGGAATGAAAAAGATGAAGACATCAAAAGACATTCTGTGAAAATGTGCAGAATAAATGATAACTTATAAAAATGTCTTGATTCTGATCAAATAAACAAATCCAAAAATGTTCAAACAACAGCTGTGTATGGTGCATTTTTTAAGCTCATAGGTGTATATTTGCTGCCTTTTATATCCTCACGTTCATACAAACAAGTGAGTTTGATCAGGACTGATGAAGATTGTGACCCTTCATTGATTTATGCACCCTCAGAGCTCTGGAGACTATGCCCCAGTTTTGTTTGATGCACAAGAGCGTCCCGCTAAAATAAATAGCCCTGCTTGGCGCTGTTGGCAGTTTGGAAGCATTAGGAACTGAAACACATTAGAGCTGATTAGTCAGACCAAGACCAAGTCCCCTTCCCTGATAATGAGAAAGCTTTGTCACTCATTAACACCTCTACCATTTTCGCCTTGTGTGAGAGGGTATTTGCATTTCCTTTTGCCAGCAGAAACTGTTTCTTTTGATGAGGCAGAGGGAATAAAATAGGAGTGAACTGCATTTTCTTGAAACAACTGGGAATGGGAATGAGACTTGCAGAGATGTGATGAGAACGTGTTTAAACCCAACTTTAACAAACTTATTTCAAATAAAGGTTGTCAGCGTAAGAAATAGTTTATTTCTGTGGGCATCTCCTATTCCAATTAGTCCAAAACTTCTTTCTAAAAGTCACTCATTAAAGCCAAAATGTTGTCTTTAGATGGAATCCAGAGTCAGAGGCTTGAAGTTTCATTTTCTAACAAGTGTTTGTATTCTCTGCTGAGCTTCGCTGCTGCTGGCTAATTAGCAAGAGGAGACTTCTCTCAGGCAGCACTTTGTTATTTAGACAAAGTATTTTGAAATTCCTGTAGCTCATTAGCCACTTAAAACCACACAAATGAAATAAACACAAACATTTTTTTTGTGCTGCCTGTAGAGGCTGCTGAAAAATGTGTGAAGAACTCATAGAGCCTTCACCACAGCTGACTGTAGCAGCAGAGTATCTTCAGCTACCCTCCCCTCCTCTGACCTTGCACTGAAAGGAGTTGTTGGAAGAGAAGAGACTTTTTTCTTTTTAAAACGACACAAAGATTGCATGATCCTGGATACCAGTACGCTCACATAATTTTACCATCTAATTATGGAGAAAATCAAGTCTCTCCTGAGACAGAATTGACATATTATTATATTATTATTGTGTCATAGTGACTCATAGGCAGAAGTAGACCTAAAACACAAGCATTTTCAATTGTTGAGATTCACTGAAACCTTCTGCTTTTTTAATTAAAGGGATTTGATCAAAACTATAAACTTTGTCTTACTTAAACAAGCTTAAGTATTAGATTTTTGGGTCTAAGTTATAATGTGTTTTATTTAAACACACATTTTAATAACCAAAGAAATAAGAACTCCTACTGATTTATACGCTAACTCAGTAATCAGACTAATTTCTTTGTTGTAAAATGATAGATAGTATGAGGGTTAAGTCCTCTCATGCATCACTCACCTTTGAGGTTAAAAAGTCCTGTTGGGTTACTCTCTAACTACAAAACAGTCATGGTCCCTGATGAGTGCACATGAGATAGGATGGGGTGTTAGTGTGGAATATTGTGTTAGTGATGCTGGTTAAGTGTGCATTCGGTTTTGAACAATGTTTATAGCAAAGCACAACCCACACCATTACACCTCCTTCACAATGAGAACCACACATGCTGACAATTTCTCGTCTCTTTTTCGGAGTGTTTCAAGACATTTTTGCTTTCTGCAGAGTGTGTTTGAGTGAGACTGATGTGCATTCATTGTTTGTAACCTTCAAGTTGTAATTCACAAAGGCCGAATGAGTTGTTGAAGTTAACCCGCCTCTGATGGCAACGCTGATAACTCCAAATTGGCTTTTATGTGTGAAATAGGAGGCAGCAAACTATAGAACACAGCTCTTACCAGTAAAATCAATGTCACTCAGCTGATTCTGCAATGCAAGCCTGCTATTTGTAACCTCACACTAAAATTACACAGAGCTAATTTTCTTTGGTCTTTAAGATTTAACCAATGTGGAACAGTGTTGGCTTAATGGGAACATCCTATTTTGGTGTCAATATGATGCAACCACTGACTACAAACGTGCAACAAAAACAAGCAGAAAATCGTGTTGAAACAGCTAGAATTTGGTCTGAATGTTTTCTGGTCAAATGTCCATTTCTTTTTATCTCCTGACTCAAGAAGTTCTTTTTTCTTCTCATAGGGTTTCTTGTTTCTTTGTCGCAGTTTGATTGTGAGGTTTCAGTTCATTCACTCTCCTTTGAACAACTGATGTTAAAATGGATCTTGTGTGGTGTCATGGATTTAAGTATTGTTGAGTTTATTTGGCACTAGGTTCATTGTTTTGTGTTTCTGTAATTCTGTTTTATTTCTTGTTTATTCTGAGTTCAGTTAAGTTCTTATGTAGTTTTGCTTTCTGTGTCTCTTGTCACTGTGGTGTTCTGGTTGTCTTGCCGATTCTGTTTTGTTTCAGTTTTCTCATGTGTTTCCTGCGTTACTTTTTCACCTGCCCTCAGCTATGTAAGGCCCGGTCCCAATACTCGCACTACACCCTACGCCTCTCTATGAAATGTGTAGTCAGTCGAAGTGCACATAAGGGTTTGTGTGCGCAGGTTACAAGCATGGAAAAATTGGAGAATTGGGACAGTATGGGTTACGTGAAGGTGCCAGTTTGATTTTAAAAGTACAGTACAGGTATTTTTACTTTCCAAAGTCATTGCAGGAGATATTTGGCTGTTCAAATGTGTTTTGTTATGACTTGTTGAATACGGAGCAAAGTTTGATAGTATTCACACATGTCCAGTAGAGTGAAACAAGAATTATTTCAATACTTTACATTTGAAAACTGCTTTTTTCACGCAGCTTGTTCTGTCACCACTGCCATTTTTCGGCCTTTTAATTCAAAACGTCACATGCACCGATGAATTGTGGGTAAATACTTCATCAAAATCCACCTGGATGCAGGCTTAGCTAAAGTGAGGATGTAGGACGCAAGGGGGGCGGGGCGAAAGACAACTACAGAGAATTGAGAGACACTACGGACATATTTCAGGTGGATTCATTTGCTACGCTACATTATTGTTCAGGTAGAACTTAGGTGAATGAATTTGAATAACAAATCAACCTAAAATACTTTGCATAAAACATAAAAGGAATCAGATACTGGCAAATGAAAACGAATAGTTTTTAGTTTACCCAGAAACCTTCAAGTTTCTTTAAAGGCTTCTTTTTAAATGAAGCCTCTGGTCTGATTTGGTAAAAAATAGTACAATAAGATTTCAGATAATAACAACATAGAGGAGTAAAACTCACAGTGCCCTACAGCACAACCATTTATATGAATAAACCCCAAATTTCATCTAATCAAAACCAGAAGCTTTAAAATATCCCAGCCTCATGTTTTCTGGGAACTGGTCCAAATATATGGTGCATGAAAACTGACTGTTGCTTCTCTGAGTTCAATTTCCCATCTGTTGGCAAAAAACAGTCCTGATCCAGACCACCTGAAATGTTGTGTTAGATACACATGCTGGCCCTGAACCTTTTAAAAACACACAAAAGCATTTTGGTGTTTTGAAGAAGCCAGTGCAAAGATTTGACACAGGGAGTGATGTGACCCCATTTCTTGTCCTTACTGAGAACTCAGCTGTGTTTTAAATGAGCTACAACTGTGACCAGTTAAGACCTGTCAAAACACCACGGTCTTCTAAATCACACCTATAATTTTAGATACATTCTTTAGGTAAAAAAAAAAGGCCAGTTTGTAATTGGTGTGAGCCTGGCTCAGTTTATAATCTCCAAAAGGTATAAAATCTCTCTAAAGCCCTAAATCACGAGATTAAAAGCAGCTGTGCAGTGTTTTGGCATCTGATAGCCGTTCAAATTCATGCATATGGTACTCAAATAAGACTTCTTTTCATTTCCTCACTAATACCTTGAGCACCGCTCCCACACAAACTCCCTTCTTCACTTTGCTTTTAGTCTGAATGCATCTCCGAAGTGTAAAGAGCACATATCAACCTTATGAGTATAAATCAAACAGAAACACACAGAGAAAAGTGTTATTTCCCACTGTGTATTGCAGTGAGGGCTTTACAAGAAGTCATGACCTTCTTGGCCACTTTTGGCTGAAATGGATTCACTGCAGAGCTGCTGCATAAGATGATGATGGAAGAAAGACTCGATGGGAGGATGTCTTTAGTCATTCTTTGCAATGAATGTAGTGCTGTTATGAACAGTTTCGCATATCTGATCCAAACCAACAATATCAATTTTTCTTGCTGCCCTTGACAGGTTATGTAAGATAACTTGTTTTTCTACACACACACCAGGGGTATTCCAGAAAGTTTATCCGTAAACTCTGAGCTAACTTACCCCAAGCAGGGAAACTCTGGGTTTTTGATTCTGGAAAAGGCTGATTACATTGAGGTTAAATAACTCAGAGCATCTTGACCTTGAGGGAAGAGCGTGCACTGTGTGCATATGGAGCATCAATACTTGAATTCACTATGGCAACTGCAGAAAAAATAGAGTTGGATCGTTTCTGAATACTAAGTAAGTTACGCTAATTATGCAGTGAAGCTGGAATAGAGCCACAATTGATGATGTCACAGCGCAGCTATGATCTTTAGTTTATCCCAGAGTTTTATTTCCTGTAAACTGTTTTTTAATAACACCTAGTTGAGAAATTAAATATAATGCTCAATAAACACCAAAGACCACCAATTAATTTCTCTCGAGATTGATCATTTATCACCATCAGAGTTATATATATATTCGAATCACAAAATTAGAAAAGTGGACCCAGACGTGGGTGGATTTTCACAAGTAAAAGGTTCATCGTTCAAACAATATTTTAAAATCAAACAGCTGCATCTTGCTGGCTTGTGAGGATTAAAGAAGACCAAAACATGTGAAATATTTGTCTTTATTTTGTGGTGATTCTGGTGACGTTTTAATCAGAAAATTCATTTCTGCGAATTATATCTCAGAGTGATGAACAGACTTTGTTCTGATGAGAGTGAACAACTGGGGTGATATATTGGATATGGGCGGTTGGAGAATGTCACAGAGATAAATGAGTGAATCTGTAGTAAAAAAAAAAAAATGTGAGCAAATCAAATCTAGGTGGCAAACTCCTCTCTGGTAGCCCAGTAGAAACTGAGGGTTTCTTTCAGTACACCTGCCAGCGAGCAGGTTTACTTCACAGAGTCTGTTACCATGGTGACACACTCTGAGTTTCACTTACCTCTCTTTCTGCAACATAAAACACAAAGTTTACCGTAACTCCGACGTTTTTACTAAACTTGCTTTCTGGAATCGCCACCCCCCATCCCCCAAAACAAACTTGCAAATTCTCAAAGCTTTTCCATTAATTAAGAGGTTCTCACTTCAGCACAACAAACCTTAAACAGTTCTCGTCTCGTGAAGGAGGCTTTCTGGTTGAGGTGATGGTGAAGGTGAGAATCTGAATGACACATTGTAAATTACCCTCCCAGCATCTTTGTATTCAGGGTTGAACTGATGAGACTTTTTCAGTGCACCAGAATGTAGAGATTAGCTTGGTTTTCTCACTGAGATTTGGGGCCCTGAAGGGATTCTGGTGAGCTGCTGAAGCTCTTTATCATCAGCTCTGTGATCTACAAAAACAACCCCCAAAACACAAAATCAGACCTGAACCATTCATCATCAGAAGTGTGTCACACTGATCAAAACTCCCACATCTTTAACGCGTATTGATTTCTAAGCGCTCTCATCTTTGTCCAAGCACCTGTTCTTTGAGCTCACGAAACCCTCTTGACAGTTTTGAAGCATCACATTTAAGCATTTGTGAGAGCGTAAAGACTAACTCACATTCTGGCCCTGCGGTGGCGGTGGTGTTTACGTCCTTTGATGCAGCCATTCCTGTTTGTGCTGTCCGCCCGCGTGTCAACCGCTTTCCTATCATCGGTCTTGAGCAGCTGGCAGGTTGTTGTTTCTGAGCTGGGAAGAAAGCAAACAAAAGAAAAAAAAAACATTTAGTTTGTTGTGCTCTTCAGCAAAATTCCAGTGCATGGTCTTTCTAGCTGTCCACACAGTTAATGTTTCCATCATACAACAGTGAAGAGGAGGATTTAACATGCTCGGTTTGCCTTATTTCCCCTGGTCTACTGGTTATGTGTTTTATTCCCCACCATTTCCTCCTGCCAGCTAATCTTTGGGAAAAACGGAGGGCAGTAATTTACTATTCAAACTGATGTGTCAATGGGAATGTAGTTATTTACATGCTTCAGCTGCCTTGACATTTGAGTAAATGTTGTTTTCCACATCATGTTGAGAAGATGCAAGTCATAACAGTTTAAACTTTCTTTCAAATGTGGTAAAGGGATAGTCTGGTCATTTTTAGTGACGTTCTGTCAAATATTTATCAGTAGTTAGTACCTTATCAGATGTGACATCAGTCATAAAGAATGGAGTAAGGACAAAAGGGGAGAAGTCAGGCTTTTTCAAAAACAACATACCGATGTGAACGAAGGCTTCATTAGCTAATATTAAACCTCTCTACTTTTGCACGACACAGTTTGTTTAGTTTATTGCTGTTTTCTCAAGCAAAGAACTCAAATGTATGTGTGCTGAGCATCAACCTTTATATGCTGATAGTGCTTAAGCTTCAAATGCATCAGTCAGTCGCATCTAATCAGTCTAAAGGTTTACACAACTCATGGTGAACTGATAGATTCAACAGCCTCAGCACCAAGGGCAACAGAATAAATGATAAAAACAGGGGAGCAAAATTGTCAGAATGTGCCAGTTTATGTGGTTCTTTCATACTGGTATGTCAATTTTAAAGATAAAGAGTTGTTTTATAAGCCTAAGAAACAACAAACAATGAGTGCTTGATTAGCTAGCCATTAACCTAGTCTGGATGAAGACTTCTGCTCTTTTTTCTGTGCTCTATGACTGATGTCCCAGCTAAGTAAATTGTTTCTTGATTGCAAATATTGCTGCTAATTCAAACACGTCTGTGTGAAAGCAACAAAAATTTTCATCCACAAGTGACTTGATAAATTGAATGATTTGATGTGGGCATACAGTCAGAGCCCTGACAAATATTCTGTTTTAGTCATGAGAGATCTGAGCATAATTACAAATTCTACTCTTCTTCATTGAGTGGCTCCCATCTGATTGTAATGGGAAGATAATCAGAGCAAGAGATTAGTCCATCAGCACCGTCTCCTCCACTTCCTCCTGCTATGAGCAGGCAGGAGCCGTCGAGTCCCATCTTCCTCACCTTCGTTGTCGGTGGCTCCTCCGACTGAGAGGAAGTGCCCCTGACAGGGATCTAATAATGTAAAACGGCAGACTACGTGCTCCAACATGATCGGGTGTAGAAAGGGTGTTAGGGGAGATAAAGACAACCACCAGAAGGATGATTAGTCTGATCAAGGAGGCTGATGGGAAAGCAACCTTTAAATTAAGTGATGATTGGACAAACTTCTCTGTGTGTAGATCTAGGCCAAATAAATCTATTCATGCTATTCTCTGTTGTTGAAAGAGATCAAGATGACAAACTAAAGAAATGTTCCTGGAATTTTATTCAAATAATTGATTACATATAACAAAGAATTAAGCAGTATAAGAATCATAGATTTGTACCAGATGAATTGTTCACACTGTGTATTGACTAAATGTGCTAAATCTATTTTTTTCAAGCCTCTGAAATGTGAAAATGAGCATGTTTTTTTATTTTTTTGGTTTGGTTTGGTGAGGTGGCTGCCCTGACAGCTATGTTATTTAATTTGAAAAACACACTGAGCTTGATCAGGTCTTACCTAATTCTAATCAACAAGAAAATACAACATAATTTTTTCTAAAGGGACAACATAAATCATCTAATAATCTGCTCCCACTGTAGACGAGTGACACAATAACACAAGCTGCTCTCAGAAACATTATTACCTTCACCTTCTTTGCCTCCTTATGTGATATTTTACCATTTAAATGAATATAAATTGGTTTATGTTGTGTGCATACATCTGATACTCTGTTATAAAAAGAAAAACAGAAAGGTGTAGCTTCATGACTTGTTCTGTAAAATTTGACAGCAAATCATCTGACTGTGAGGAAAAACAGAGCCAACTGAAATAATTAATCCTGGAAACTTATTTGCTTGTATTAAACATTATTGACTCGGCCAATAAAACATCAAACTGGAGCGGCACACAAATCACTTTCCCTTTTCTTGCTATAAAATAGTAGTGAAATTATTTATTACAAAACTACGATAGTCATATTCTCCCACCATCCTTTACCATTAAACCTCCCTCTTCTAACAGGGACTTAACTTTAATTGAATGTGAAGATCTGCAGATTTAATTACATTCCAGATATTTGAACAATTTATACATACAGTAATTACCTGAAGACAGAAGAGGAAAAGGAGAAAATGTGTGAGAACTTTGCTTAGACAAAAACATATGGCAGGCAAAAATAACACAAAGTTACACTCCATTGATTTGTCCCATGCAATCTATTCTCATTAAGCTATAAACACTTGGCTTTTAATCTGTGAAATCAACTCAAACTGTTCATCTAAGCAGCTGAAGGCATCGGCGAGGGTCAGTGCAGAGCTCCAAACTGGCAAAGGGCTTTAAATGAATGTAAAATCTGAGCGGATTAACAGACAGCGCTTGATGAGTTAGAGTTATGTGGACACTAATCCTCCAAAATCCAGGCCGGTTTTGTTCACGAAGAAACAGCAGGAAACAGGTAAAAGTGAGACTCTGGCTCAGGTAAATCCACTCTAGCTTGATTGAAACACTTTTTTCTAGAAACCACATGATAAAGAAAGAATTCCACTTTGTGACTTTTTGACCCGTTTCTCTCATGAGCACAGCTTCTTCTGCGTTGACAAATTTCCATGACCGTCCTGTCACTACCTCCAGTTCCAGTCTCAGAAGGGGAGCGTGTTCCTCCTCTCAGCTTGAGGCTCCTCTGCTTCCTCGCTCACCACTAACACTGATAATAAAAGAAGGTGAAAAACATGCGGCAAACAGGACAGTGATAATGTGATTTTTCACCTCAGTGTGTGCCAACACCTTCTGAAGCAAAATGTGCCTAGATATTATCAGTTTATCCAAATAGAGTCAGACATTTTTTTGTTTCAGAATAAAAAGTGTGAAGCTCCTGATGTTACTGTAAAAAGTTTCTACAGCATAAAATTTTGAGTTAAAAATTGTCCACGCAAGCATATCAGTTTCTCCTGGGGGGAGAATGAACAGACAGTGAAACTGACTAAAGAAGAAATTTTAGGTTTTCTTTTCTTTGGTGTGGAAAATGTTTTTGTGCATGTAAAACAAGTGCAAAGAATTACCAAATCATCTGTAAATAAAGGTATTAGAATGTTTCCATTCTACTGTGAATTAGTTTTAAAGCATTTCCATTTTTGTTAGCTTAATAGAAATTGTGCATGAGGTTAATTTTTATTAACTGGTTTCACTCATTGTCGCTCGTATTTTAGAATCAACTTGATTCAAAATGGCCACCACAGGCCCTAGCAAACACAAAAATACCTATAATTCAGTCAGTTTTACAGATATTAGGCTAAAATTTGCCATGGTAGTAGAAGAGAGTCATCCTGCAAGATCCCTTGAGATATCACAATACTGCATATAATGATGTTACTTTCAAGGTTTGACAAAACTAGTATAACTTTGTCATTTCTCATCATAAGACGATCTTAGTCTAAAACACTGGTATGGAAGGGGATGGGTGATATGCATTCCTTCAAGGAATGCTAGGCTTTTAATATGAAATGGTATAGGAAACATGTTAGCTCTGCATGTCCAAGGGTGAAGTATCAAATATTTTCTTAACAGCATTAGTCTCCATAAAAAAATAAATAAAAAGCAGCAAGTTAGTTTATCACACCTCAGTAAAAAAGGAATCAATAAAAGATCACGATAAGAACTCCTTTAAAAGGTGTCAAATGGAGCTGAGTGTCACTGAAATGAGAAGGAATATGGCTCTGCAAAATGCAAATTTTTTTTAAATATGCTTCTTCAGATTTGGGTACTATATGTTCCCTTTCTGTACAGTACTGTGCAAAAATCTTTAGTCGTCCATTCCTAATTTATATTTTTCTTTCAAACAGTCGGCCTTTCTTGTAATCTTTTAAAATGGTCTTGAATATTATCTTTACAGGCTTTCTGAAGGTTTGAAAATTTGTGAAAAGTTATATTTTCTGCTTTTCCAACATTTTTTTTCTAGTTATTGTACCTGATCATGATACAAGGAAAG
>JAOXNZ010000001.1:27287145-27306413 GCA_028566095.1 Kryptolebias brasiliensis | reverse complement strand
TGACACTTGTAATGTAGTTGAAGCGCACAGTCTTGTGCTTAGTGCTTCAACCATCTCTTGTTTACCCACATTCATAGCATCTATAGTTTCTTCTATATTTATATGAATATAAATGCTCAGTTATAAGTGATGGATAACATCTTTGTTACGATTATAATTCTAACAATTGTCATGTATGTCCCATCTCAGGTGTTAGCAGTCATCTTTCATCTTGTGTGACCACCAGTTCCAAATTCTGTCTTTCTTTACCTTACTTTCAAAAATGCTATGTGTTGTTCATGGTCAGTCTCTTACTTGAGTATTGAATGTACTTGTCTTTGTTTGTTTAATGTTGTTTTCAGTGGTCCAGAATTCCAATGGTAAGTACCACCATTTAAAAACAAAAACAACCATTCGCTCTTTTGTTGTTTTGAATGTCCTGGATTCTGAAAGGACTGTATATAATCTGGGCTCCTTACAAAAAGAAACATTCTTTGGTGACTTTAGAAGTGTTGACCACTTTTCAAATTCCAGAAGGGCAAAAAACCAACCTTAGATTTTTCTACTGTTTTTACTACAGATATTTGAGGACGTGTTGGAATTGCTCAACACATTGCGACATTTGGGAGGACAAAACTCTTAAAAACTTAAACAATGGGGCGGAATTCCAGTGGTAAGTACCACCATTTAAAAACAAATACAACCATTCACTCCTTTGTTGTTTTGAATGTCCTGGATTCTGACAGGACTGTATATAATCTGGGCTCCTTACAAAAAGAAACATTCTTTGGTGACTTTAGAAGTGTTGACCACTTTTCAAATTCCAGAAGGACAAAAAAACAACCTTAGATTTTTCTACTGTTTTTACTACAGATTTTTGAGGACGTGTTGGAATTGCTCAACACATTGCGACATTTGGGAGGACAAAACTAACTTAGATTTCTTTCAACTTCATACAACTGGTTTTTTTTTGTTGTTGTTGTCTTTTCATTTTGTTTTTTTTTTTGTTTCTTTTGAGGGAGTGTTGACCACCTGGCAACATTTTAGAGGACAAAAACCAACCTTGAGATCATTCTACTCTTTTTTTTTAGCTTAAAACAACAGGTAAGTTCCACAAATTCCTCCTGTGTGTTCTATTTAGTCTGTCTGTAAAGCTATGGTGCAAAAATACTGATAGATTTGTATGTTTTCATGAAGTCACCCATGTTAATGTGCTTTTTATTGCCTTTTGTATAAACAGTCAATTTGAATCAAGTTGTTATGTTTCAAGACAGTGTACCATGTCTAATATATATTTTTTTTTAATTTTTACAGAAAAAATGAGGCCCAAAAGAGTTTGTCCTGAAAAGGAAGCCTTGCACTTCATTGCTTCTGAGAAGGACAAAGACATATTTCAGAAGAAATTTATCAGCAAAGACAAGGGTATGTTATATGTTTGAGAAATAAGACCCCATTTGGGTTACTATTGAGTATGACATTGAACTGCATATTGCTGCAGTTTGTGCATACTATCTATATAACTAATATATGTTGTCTCATGTAAGGGTCAGCCAGTTTGAAGACATTGTGGGAAAATACTTACTTGCTTTCTTGCCAGGTGTAAATGCAAAGCTCAATGCAACCCTCATCATGTTTTTCAGGTTATAGAGTTATTGCCACCAAAAACATTGAGCCAGGAGAATTCTTGCTGGAATATGTTGGAAGACATATCACTGGCTTTGAAGGAGAGGCCCTGTATGAAGAGTACTCAGATGCAGATGCAGCATTTTTGTATTTCTACTACTTTCAAGGACAAACCTTCTGGTAAGTACAATTGCATGAACATCCTAACTATGAAACTAAGCCCAGGTATAAGTGTAATTTTATGCATTTATTTTTTCAGCGTTGATGGCAGTAAAGATACGGCAAGACTTGGAAGATTCATGAATGATGATCACATCAAGCCAAACTGCAAAATTAAAATTGTAAGTAGCACAGTCAGACGTCACTCTGTGTTAATTTATTAACTGTTTCAATTAAAAAACTGACTGAAGTTAATTTGTGTTTTTGTCTATGTGACTAACAGATACTGGATGAGCAAAAAAGACCACATATGTGTGCATTTGCAATCACAGAAATACTTGCAGGAGAAGAAATTCTCTACGACTGTAAAGACCCTAACTGTCAATGGCGACATGTATGTAACTTTTATTTACATATATTTATATTTTATTCAAGGCATGTTTTGTCAAATGCCATGAATCTCAGATATTACATCTTCATCTCTTATTTTTACTATATTGTAAATATGCTTTGCAAACGGGCATAAATTCCTTTAAACATGTTAAATCTCAAAATGCAAAGTAGAATTTTAAAATACTGTCAATAGTTAAAACAAACCAAATCTTGCATAAATAATTTAATGCTATAATTGTTGTTTGTTGTAGAAGATCACCGCAACCTCTTGCAATGAGCACATGGAAAAGAAGGTAAAGATCTGTGGAAGTTTCTTTCTTCATCTATATTCATTGAAGAAATGTTCCTATTATGTTTATGCTGTAGTATGCTTTGTACTGTAAATTCGCTTGGTTTTCCATTATCTCACTGGAATTTTTTTGCTTAATTTTAAAGGAATCCCGATGGATGAGCTCACTAGAAAATCTTGAGTCTGAGCCTGGCGTGATTAAAATTGATGGCCTTGTATTCAATTCGAAAATGAAGATTGCAAATGGATGCAATGGGGCAGAAGTTTTTCCAGGACTCTTCTGCGACTGCCTTGTGGCAGTGAAACGAGTTGCTAAACACATTTCTGAAAACAAATTGAAAATAGCTAACTTTCTATGTTCAGAAAAATTAAAAACAAAACATCTGTTGCAGCCCCTTACTGTGTTGGAAGACACATACTTTGCCTATTTTGTCTCGCCTCTTTGTGAATATAGTCTCAAAGACCTGATCGAAAATAAGGATTTTCCTGAGAGACAAAACCTGACTGAGCAGTGGAGACTGAGGATCTGCCAGGAGTTATTGCTGGGACTTCAGGAACTCCACTCACATAGAATTTTGCACAGTAATCTGAAGCCTGAAAACATCTTATTTGGTAAAGGAAACTTAATGGGAAAACTATACTGTAATTTTATTCATAAATGCAAATTTTAATAACATGTTTTGATATGTATATGATTAAGGATATTTCATTTGTCTACAGATATCAACAATAAAATGTATATTGGAGACTTTGGAGCAAGCAGGAAACTGGATCATGCACATGCTGTGTTTTCACAAATAGCTCGAACTTTGTCCTGGGCCAGTTATGAGGATGTTGGAGGTCCAAAATGCAAATACAAGAAGGAGTCAGATATCCAGGTATGTTGACCTTAAAAATGCTAATTTAATTGCATATGATATTTTTTTTGGTCAATCATTTTGTTTAGTCATTACCAAGTGTTTAGATTATAATAAGAATAATTATTATTATTCACTTTGTATGGTTTGGCTAGTTATTTACCAGCACTTTACTACAAGAAAGCTGTCATTATGATTGTTGGAGGACATTGTTTTAATGTAATCCATTACATTTTAGGTAGCGGGGTGCTTGGTGCATTACATCCTGACAGATGGACAACATCCTTTTCAAACTTCAATGCCATACTTCAGTGATCCCATTGGGCTATCTCATAATGTCAGAATGGGCAACTTCACTCTTCAATGTGAGGAAAGATGGAGCTGCCAAAAATATATTATTACCAGGATGCTGAGTAGATCACTTGAAGAACGTCCCACCATTGAAGAATGCCTTAAGGCTGTCATGTGTAAGTACCATTGCTTTAAATATAATATATAATTTTCTGGGCTGGAAAACACTATCTTAAATCACTTTCATGAAAACTGATGAACCCTATTTTGTTTTATTTACAGGTTTGACACATCAGTCTGATTATACTGGAACCATGAACAACGCTGGGAATGAGAGTCAAAATAAAGTAAGTAATTGTTTTTAAGTAGGGTAGGGCAATATAAGGTTAATTTACTGTAAAACACTAAAAAATGTTCCACAGTAGAGATTTTGTCCTACTTTTTATTCCACTGCCTACATACCTTTACTGTCACTTGATATATACGTTTATTCACTACTTTCTGTTGTTATTACAGGATGGAACCCATACAGCAAATTGCTGTCCTGAAACTCCAGATGAGATGGACATTGCAGAGAGTATTGTCCGCGATCCGCCTGACATTACTGGCAGTAACCTGTTGCCTCCATCTTCTCTGACAGAAGAGGAATTTTCTGAGTGTGAAATGGTAATAAAGGGTTTAATTATATAGGCAGTGGTGAAGAAAATCTTAATTGTGTATGAAAAAGTGATGCATGTATGAAATTATTCTCTTATTTGCAAAGTAATTAATAAGTTGCATTTTCTTTCATACCACTGAGGAACAGGGTTTCCTTTCTCTGGAAATGTCAGATGAAGAAGCAGATGATGACCCACAATCAGAGGAAGAAGAAACTATAGAAAAGGAAGTAATCCACAGAAGACCACCTTCTAAAACTGAACAGAACTCACATGACGGTAACTCTCAACAACATAACAGGAGTGCAGCAAAAGCAAGTGAGAAACTCTCAGTTTAGGAGTGTGTGATTGCATGTAGTTGAAAATGCGTCAAATAAACTTTGACTTAAAATACAAACTGTTCTGCATTTGTGCTCTTCTTTCTTGCTGGATAAATGTTTAACAAAACAACAAAAGCTTAAAGGGTTAATTATAGTTCCATGGAATTCAACAGAGGACCAATTTCATTTTGTACTGGCAAAGTGGGGACGAAAGTCATTACTTTTCTGTTTAATTGCACAAAATTCCAAAGAAGAAATCAATGTATAAATAACTTCATTTTATGCAAACTCAGTTTCAGCTATCAAATATGTCTTCTCTATTGTCAATAAATTTCACATCATCATGTTACAAAGACTGTCATAATAAAAAAACAACAATTCACACTTTTATTTTTAGCATGATAACAATGCAGTTAAAAGTCAAAATATTCAGTAGAGCCTTAGGGACTGTAGAAACTGTTGCAGTAGTTTATCACTGAGCTTTTTGAGGTTAATCTGTACACTACATAACTTATTCCTTGTATTTGTGGACGGCTGTGTCTGAGTGGCTAGGGGAGTTGTCCACCAATGCAAGAGTTGGGGGTTTGATTCCCCCACTATTCAGTCACATGTTGACATGTCCCTGGGCAAGACACTGAAACCCCACTGCCTCTGATGTGTGTCCCATCAGTGTATGAATGTGATTTAAGCACTGATTAATCTCCATAGAATGATCTATCTTTATTAGCTTTGTAGAGACTCAGCAGAGTGCTGTTTGGGTAAATGAGGGCACAGATTGTAGTGTAAAGTGCTTTGTGTATCTTTGTGTTGGATAGAGAGGCACTATATAAGTACAGTCCATTCACCATTTATTTCAGACAAACTGGTGACTCCCAGTACCTCATATATTTTCCTTTACATGTTAACCTATTGTTCTCTGGTAACACCTTCATTTCCATATCTGAAGTAGTTTAATAATGCGTCACTCGTGTTTTTCCAGTACATTACACATTTTAGGAAGCAGCGGATGTCACTTTGTTAAAAAATAAAACCACAAATTAGGTTATGTTTAGATTGTAATTATTTTAATTTGTTTTCCATTTAGCGCTTTTAATTTTTTTCAGCCATTTTGGAATTTGTATGTTGCTTTATGCTAATTCAGTGGGAACTTGTGTCATTAGGTGCCAGCCATCAGCAGCCTGATAGTCTACTGTTGACAATGTTGGCGTGTAGGTGTGTGTGTGTGTGTGTACAGATCAACACAAAAATCAACCAGAACCAGGGAATAACCCTTAGAGGCTCAATAGTAGAGTTATCATCTTGCAGTTGGTTAATTGGAGGTTTGATTACCAATCCTGCTGCATCTTAAAATATTTAACCCTCTGTTTACCCCTGAGCTGCAGCTTGGTAGGGACATCACAGTCAAGAGCAAAGAAAACCTGTGTTTATATTGTTCCTCAAGTTGCTTTTTGTTATTATCATTATTATTATTATTAAAAAGGAAAAAGAAAGTGAGGTGAATGCAAACATTTGTATACATCTCTTTGGTGGCTCACTGATTGCTACAGTTCAACAGCCTTCTCCTGCTTGGCAGCCCGTTGCCCATTGCTTACTGCTGTCTGGTGCTGTCTGCTCTCCTTTTGTATTTTGAAACACTTCCAAACTGCAGACATGTTATCACAACAGCTGCCATATTAGGAGAGCAGTGTGGCAGCCATATTGCGGCACGGCTGATGTAAAAGCATGGTCAGTAGGACAGCTACTCTGATACCAATCAGTGAAAAATGACACTTGTGATCAAATTGGGACATGAGATCTAAAACAGTGGTGCATGTAGTGAATCTTTATAATAACAAGCTCTGCATCCGTGAAAAAGACATGCACTGTAGTTGTTTGTGGAAACTAGAAAAAGTAAAGTAAAATAAAAAAAATAAAAAGTGTGAACCATTCACATGCTGTCTTCTATGGGGAAAACAGATTCTGTGGAGTAATTGTACCCTTTTTATCACCTTGTTGCCATTTAAATTTATGTAAAGGTTTCATCTTATTGAGAAGTTGACAGACACAAAAAGCCTTTTTTATCACTTGAGAGAATCCCTTTTTTTCTCATCACCTTGAAAATGTCTTTTCTTACAAAACTAAACAGATAACACAAAGGCTTCTCCTCAGTTTGCCAGTGAGTGATGGTGGTCTACAATTATTTCTTTTGTGTGTGTTTTCTCCAGATGATCTCGACTCTTGGCATGCGGTGATGAATGTTTGGAAGAATGACAGATGACAGCCGGAGCAGCCCTGGTGTGAGCTGACTCAGGGAACCCGCGAGTCTCATCCAAGATGATGACATTTCATTTTGCCTGGTGCTTTTTCATATATTATAGCATCTGCAGAGGTGATAATCAATAGCGCTTGTTCTCACTTTCCCTTGTCTTTGTTCCTTCTGTCCTTGCTCCTAAATCTGTCCTCCTCTGAGCCCACCAACCTTGTCTACTTCAACTCTTTTCCTTTTTTCTCCTCCTTGCAACCCAGTTGTTCTGTCATCCTTGACTCACCATGGCACATATCTGTGGATAACTAATGATAATGGACTTTGCTCCCTGATGTGGGAATTCTGCAATCAGCCACTCTGCATGACACATCTTTGATAGCCTTAATTTTCTCTGACTTGAATGCCCCTCTAGATCATCAGCGGCGAGGAGACGGAGCACACAAACAAACGCCGCTAACAAAGAATGAGTGATTAATTCTGCCAGAAACATCGTAGCGATTCAGTCAACTATGGCAAATACTCGGCATGTAAAAAAGTGAGCTTTAATTAAAATTCAGCGAGGTTCGCCTAAGGAAATCTTTTTAAAGCTGAAGTCCAGAATATATATCGATCAAAAAGCAAAAGTAACTAGAAAATGTTATAAAATTTTAAACAAATGAAACTGAATTGATAAAGTTAAAAGTTTAAGCACGGCTATTGGGAGTGAGAGGCGGGGTGTGTATAAGTGTGTGTTGGGGGGAAAGGGGGCACCATTCATGCTAGAATTACCACTGACTGCAGTCCACCAATGAGAGGACGGACCCCTGATGTAGAATAAATTCAGCTTATGGCCTCCCAGTTTGGATTTCTCTATCATATCTTTGCTGATTTCATGAAGATATTTCTCACTAAAGCATGACTCAAGTATCAGATGATAATTTTCTGCAAAGCATCATTCTTTTATGTGTTGAGCACAGATACAGTAAGTTGTGATGACTCATGCAGTCCTGCAGAGACAGAGAAAGAATTTATCAAGCGCTGATATTTTAAAAGTACTATTTATCTTTAGAGCCTGAAGATGGAACATTTAGTCATCTAGAGGAGCTAATTATGGACTTAATAAATGACAGAGTAAACAAACTAATAAAGCAACCAATCTTGGAGAAATATCTCTCTCCGTTTCCTCTCCTTCCACTTAATTTTGATAATCATTTTCCCCTCTTTTAATTTTCAACAACTAAAACAATCTTCAGCATGTCACGCTCGGTTTTATAATGAAACATTTCTCCCCATGGGTCAGTAATAAGGCATTTCAGACATCAGTCAGCATTGTACAACTGTAATCACAAAGGAGATGTCATGCTTTCTCATTTTACTCAATCACTTTGAATAGATGTGCAGTGTTTTCTCATGCAATTTCTTGCTACTTACAAAAGAAATTAAGATTTCAACATAAATGTGCTATATTTTCTTATAATCATAAACTGAGTTACTCATCAAAACAAACTGTATGACTTAGAGGTTAGTAAAGAATTGTGGCTTTCTAAGGTCCAAATCAAAACTTCCTTTTTTCTCTTGACTGACACCAAAGAAATTGAGATTGTATAACAGAAACTGTATAACCAAACAACCCTCCAAAGTTACAATTTCTTTTGTGTGTGAGTGTGAATAAATGCAGAGGGCTGCACTTGTGAACAGATGGATGAGAAGGGAACAAACAGCTAAAGGAGGTTGCATCTATTTCTGAGAGGCAAGCAAGAGATCAATGACTCTTAAAGTCTGAAAATCCTGCAGCACCAGGTACAACATCTTTGTCCTGCACTTGTCTGGAAAAATCAAATGTTCAGATTCTTATGAAAGTGAATAAACTTCATGCAGTCTTTTCTTTTATCTTAAGAAGATAGTTTCACCATTTTGATTTCTGTCAAATAGTACCTTATCCTTCATGTCATGTTTGCTTTGTTTAGTTAAAACTTCTCTGTAAAACTGCATTTGGGTCCTTTAACCATTCAATTGTGACAGTTGCGTACTTTTTAAACTGTTTATGTACAGCCTTCCCCTCCAAAACCTCCAGCAGCTGGTCTCCTCAGTTCCTAGATGTTCACTGACTGTTGTTAAAAGTAGAGAAAATGTTTCACAGTGGTTAACATGGCCCTGTTCCAACTTTTTAAAGATGTGTTGTTGCCACAAAATTCAGTTACCTTATTTTTTCTTTAAAATGGTACAGTCTCTTAGTTTAAACATTGCCTATGTTTACTGTGTTTCATTGTGAATAAATTATGGGTTTATAAGATTTGGATATCATAGCATTCTGTTTGTATTTTCATTTTACACATTGTCCCAACTTTTTCATAAATAAGAATTGTATTAATTTTCACCAAAACTCAGTCTGACAGTTGCTTTTCTGGTCCCTTCCAGGTTTCTGATATAAACATGAGTGGGAGACGACCGCTGCTTCTGCATCAAGAGAAAAGAGGACGCTGAAGCACTGGGCAAAACAACAATCCGGCTCTCCATGCTCTTCCAGCCATGGCAGAGTAGAAGCAGCATCAAAGCCAGATGTCTCACTTTAATCTTCCGGCCCAGTCTTGTGTTGATCTGGTCTCTCCCTGACCGGATTGACAGTGTCATCCAAACTGAATCTGGGTCCCAGTGGAAGGAAAGGAAGTGTTAAGAGCTGTAAATGGATAACTCTTTTCCTCACACATGCATCTCTGTTGTCCTGTTTTGTCTTTAATCTCCTTCGTCCTTATTTCACACTCACGTAACTGGCAGAAACTAAGATTGGATGTATGATCAGCCATGGGAGGAAGCAGGAATATGTTTGTAATATGATGCCACCAAGACAAAATGGCAGCTAATCAGAGACATCTGTTATTTTTGGGTGCCAGCATCATCTAAACCTAACACAAGCCAAACTGCTTGATGAGTGAACAAATATCTTGCACATGGTCATTTTTGGCTTTTCCCCTGCAACAATTTCTGTCTATTTTTTCTGCCAGCCATCAAAACTTAAAACAAAGCAGGAAGCCTTGGGCTGAATGTTATTTCTCTATAAGACACTAAAACATACATGTCCAGCTTCTGACAGCTTATGTTTTGTGAATGCAGTCGTCACTGGGGTGTTTGTGACTGAGCCACTCTTTGTGATGGGTATTTTTCTCTCTCTCAGTCCTCTCCCAGAGAAAATAAACATGTTGAAAGACCAAGTTTGAGAAGAGGAAATGTAAGGTGAAGGAAAAGGGCATTGTGGAAAGTGAGATAAATTCTCCTAAAATGTACAGGTGCAGCTTTTTATTTCTTTAGAAATAAATAAGTAGAAGTTGTACTTTTTTAAAGGTAGATTTTTGGAGAGACTTTCCAGTGAGCAATGTGTTGGAATTAATGACAAACAACAAGATGATAAAACAAATGTTCTTATATTTTAGTTAAAAACGTTGAGTTTTAAAAATTAGCCGAATAATTACGTTTTGTCTGTGGTGGATCAGTTGCCAAACTGGTTCTAGGCCCATAAAAGAAATTTTGTTTCCATTTTGAAACCCAGTTCTCAGCAGCAATAAAAACCACAATCCTGCAGCAACATTTAACTAACCTGATTATTCCAAGCTGCAAAGCTTGAAAATTCATAATCTCGTCTGTGTTCTGTCTTCCAGCTTTGATTTTTTAATAACACAGCAAATGAATAAAACTCAACTTGAAAGTCAATATAACATCCAGAGATCCGAGAAACACAACAAGGAAAACGTGTTTCTAGACCTGAAGTGTTTGAAGTTAGCTTAGCTACTAGCCTACTAGGCTTTGGTGCAAAAGTACTGGTTCTGTTGTTGTCTCAGTCAGTTTGAGATGGACACAGAGAAACAAACAGGTTCCATTCAAATCCAATATCATGCAACCCATCAGTCTGATTCATCCTATTCAATTCAATTTATTTCAATACAGTCTGATTATAACTCAGTTCAATACAGTCAGAATCAAAACTAATCCACCAAACACTCCCATCCTGAAGTTCCAACTCAATGAAATATAAAACACTAGACAATGTTATGGCAAGTCAAAAAGGAAGTGATAATATTTACAGCCTGCTGTGTCAACTTTCAAACTGTTTAAAACTTCTTAAACTAACGAAATGAGACTAAGGCCCCATCTACACAGAAAAATAGAAAATGAGGCAAATGTTGTAGTAACTATGCAAGGCCTGTTTGTGCCATGAAAATACAAGAGAAACAGGGAACAAGATGTGGCGCATGCACTCTCAGACTGTTAATGCAAGAAGAAAAACACGAATACCAAATACAAGAGGAAAAACCGAATCCTTTTTGTGGACTGATGACGAAGTGGAACCTTTCCTTTGTGTCATATTAAGCCACTATTGACTGAGAGTCGTGGCAGCTCAAATCTGTGGACATAAAGGCTGCTTTTCAGGCACAGTATCCAGCAAGAGATGACTAAAAACTAACATTAATTAGCATTAATCACTTCAATCAATGCTATCAACTAAACTGGCATCAATGCCAGTGAAAACCTGTTGGACTGACCAAATATTTTATTATCAGCAGAACCTGAATGCATGGTACTTGAAATAGTTTGATTTATTGCAGTTCTTTGCAATATTGACATTGTTCTCATTGATATTACGATGATGATAAATTATGTATAAACTGTGCAGCCCTACTTACAAACAGTTGCATAAAAATATAAAACATTCAGGTGGTTGAATGTAAAGGGGGACAATACAGACCATCAAACCCAAGTAAACCTTAAGTCTTTGTGATCTTACAGAAGTATGCAAAATGAGCATGGAGGATTCCTGCATTGTGTTTAAATTCAACTGTGGGGTGTAATAACTTGGGTTAATTTCCAGGAGAATACATTGGGGCTCTGTTCTGCTATCCAAGGCATTGCTTCTGATTTACTTGTTCAAAGGAGAAATTGGGTTTTATTGTCATCTTCCTATTTACTTTGATCATTTACCAACACTACTGGATGGTAAAAAGGTGTTATTTTCTCAGGGCGCTTTTATTGCATATACGTTCTGCAAAGCTATAAGAACAAATGTCACACCATTCTAAATTCAAAGACAGATATACTGTAAAATGTGTAGCAACAAACCTCATTTTAGCCTCAAGTTCAAGGGGGTAGAATCTCTTTAATGATCTAATAATTCATTTAGTTTTGCAGCAGTGTCACATCACAGAGCACAGATGGTGGTGAGCGGAGAACAGAGTCTTCCCTACAGTTTTATGTTTTAATCTGGTGGGAAACCAATTGTGTCTGACAGATTTAATATAACAAGATTGAGCAGTGCTGAGGCACGGTGTACCTGCACCCTGCGCTTCTTGATGGGCTGCATTTGGCATCAAATCTGAACTTTTCCCCTCAAATAGTAAAATATTTTCTTTTTTTCTTGACAAATAGCAAAAACAAACTAGTGATATCACACATTTTCCTACTTGGACCTTTAAATGTAACTATAAAATATTTATGTCTTCTTTGTGTTTTTAGGTTTTAAGTTCTGTTGTGATTGTTGTCATTTTTGTACAGTTTTGCTTTAAAAAACAACATTAAATGTGGGCCAAAGATATCAGGGTTGTTGTTAAGGTACCGCAGCGTGCTGAGAGCCTGCTCATGGTCCCGAAACTGAACAAAGCCGTAACCCAATGACTGCCCCACCGCCCGGCCCTTCTCTGGCTTCCTGTCATACATGACTCGGCACTAAAAGAAGCAGTAAAGAATCATGATACATGAATATAATCATAAAAAAGTAATGAGCACAACATCCCCCACTTGGCTCACCAATAAAACACTTATATCTGACTAAAAGTCATAAATGGGATTAACACACTACTAGCTCAAAAAAAGACTCCAACTAACTAATAATCTATTAATCACCTTTTTTTTAATATATAAATTGTCATCCACAATCTCACCTCTGTGATTTGCAAACGCTTGACTCCTTTTAGAGCTTGAAGGCAGAGAGCTTTGAGTTTTTTGTTGTCCACTGATTTAGGCAGGTTATGGACGCACAGACGAGTCTTTGACACAAACACGCTAATGTCCCGAAGCTTGGCCCGCTTTACGTCCTCAAACTAAGTAAAAAGAAAAAGACAACAATAAAAACATTTTCGTAGTAGGAGTTATTTAAAAGATATGACACACTGAAAATCATTTTCTAAATTAAGCAATCTTTGAAAAGAGTTCTCACTCTGGCTCTTTTGGTCATGTCTAACTCTGATACGCCTTCTGCAGCCTTGGTTCCAGCACGGATCACTGAGGGTTCAGAGGAGCGTAAAACAGATTTAGGAGCATTACAGCATCAATAAAGGGTAGAACATTTTTTTACTTCAAGACTGCATTTTAAAGAAAGGCTTCTTTAGACAGTGGTTAATATAATGCTGATATAAAGATAAAGAAACAAGTAATAAGAAACACTCACATCCTTCTCTGGCCAGGTACAAGTTTCTGCTGCCTGTCTCGACTTTTTTCTTATCGACTTTCAGCTGAGTGGCATCTTCTCTGCTCACTGCTGCAATAATAAACAGCTTTCTGCCATCCACACGGATGCCACAGTTCTACAACAAACGTTACAACAAGGCATCAACATCAGCTGATGAAGTAGGACAACCAATAATGTTATAAAGTTGAAGATACAACAGAAAAATATGATTAATCATTCAAAACTCCTGCATAATGATTTACCTCTGCTTCATCCTGGGCTGCAGCTATGCATTTGTCTGCAGCCTCTTTAGTCTTAAACTGAGCAAATGCACAACCTGGGAAAATTTTAAAACGCAAAAGGTTTATTGAACTGGTTTTCTAAAACAGATTAAAGAAAGAATGGACTCAAGTACTGGTGACTGACCTTTAGAATACTCTGTGTCTGGGTTCATAACAATCTTTATATAGTTGAGCTCTCCATATCGAAGGAGAACTTCCTCCAGGCCCTCCTCATCCGTGTCGAAGGACAAGTTTCTAAATGTGAGATTAATAAATGGTGATAACATGATAACACAGGTTTAACTGCACGGAGAGAAACAGGTTAGATAAAAGTTTACCATAAGCAAAAAGGAGTGTAGAGAAAAATGACCCACCTGATGAAAACTGTTCGACCCTCATTCACATCTGAAGGCAGAAGTTTCTTGGGTTTCTTTTGAGCTAGAGATTAAACAGCAGACGGGACATGTAAAAAAAACTTTCTTTATTACAAATAAACTATTACAGATTAAAAAAGAAGGAAATTATCAGTTCAAACCTGGCTGAGTTTCTTCATCTTCCTCATATTTTTCTTCATCTTCACTCTCTTCATGATCATTTGAATCAAAGCTATCATCATCATCATCACCGTTACTGTCATCATCATCTTCTTCATGATGACTTTCATCATCATCCTCACTGTCATCTTCATCACTTGAGTGAGCCGCCTCTGCCTGATGCTCAGCTGCTTTTAACCCAACTCTGTAAAAATAGTCGTGATATCAGCTGGTTTATAACGCTCAGAAAAATATTTCCAAAAAAACAGAAGTTTAGGGTTAGCACTTTTTCTTCTCTGGAGGAGTTTCTTTCCTCTGTTCATAGTCGTCATCAGTATCGCTTCCCGTGTCCGCGCTTTCCTCCTCTGAAACCTTATTGCCTAAGAAAACATAATAATAATAATGTTAGGACTAGTTAATGCACTGAACCAGAATCTGTGGGTAACGGTCTGCCGACACATGGATGAGAATAATGTAACTTCACGCCCAAACTAAACTTGTAGGCAAAGGTTTACAGAAAGCTAAAAAAGGTCTCCTCACCGACTGGTCACATTGCAAAAACAGCTGATTGAATCAGTAAATCCAACATAGTAGCTACTACTTATTCCCAGTGTTATAAATATGTGAGGAATCATATCTGAGTGAAGGCTGTTACCATTTTCTGTTTTGCTTTTGGCATAAATAAAGTGATAGGAATTTATTTACCTGAACTTGTGGATTGCTGTGCAGTAACATACTTGTCTTTTGGCACAGCCCAGTCTACTGCTACCTGTCGACCTGTCAACACAAATAAAAACGTATGATACAAAGTGAATAAAAACTTATTTCTTGGAGTTTTTCAGCAAAAACTGTCTTGCTCACTAACCTTTTATTTCCTTCAGGTTCATGGCTTCGAGCGCCTTTGTGGCACCAAACAAATTTTTAAACTGAACAAATGCGAATCCACGCATCTTTCCATCTATTCAAGAAAAAAAAATCAATCATTTTAACAAGACTGAATTTCTGAATAAGTTGAATATTTTGTAAAACATAAATTAGTTTGTACCAGGTTTAAGGGGAATTTTGGCCTCAACAACCGTTCCAAACTTTCCAAATGCTTCTTTAAGGTAATCTTCTGTGCACTATAACACAAAACCTTAATTAACATATATTTGTGTGGTATTTTATTCCATCACCAAACAGCATACTATACCTTAAAACTGAGATTCCTGATAATAAGTCTGGATTTTTTAGATATTTTCTGCCTGATGTCTTTGGTTTTCTGCTCAGCTTGATCTGGTGCATCAGATGACTTCTTATCTGCAACTGGAAGGATGTTTGTGACCAAAGTGGACAGAAAAACCTTTTATATCAACTTGTTATAATGCGTGTTTTCCTACAAACCTGCTTTATTTTTGTCTTTGATTTTCTTATTTGCCACAGTCAGGGACAGCTTCTTTCCGTCGTACTCTTTTACTTCTTTCAAAGCTCGCTGTGCATCTTCTTCCATGGAATATGTGACAAAGCCAAACCCCCGACATTTTTCTGTGCCTGGTTTATAACAAAAATTACTTACCGACGTGACAAATGTCGCACAATAGACTCAAACGTCATGTTAGAAATGAATGTAATGTGTTAGATAATAAACTACGAATGTCAGCGAGAGCAGTACCTTTTTCTCTGACCACGAAGCACTGTTTTACCGGACCAATTTCTGAGAATATTTCCTCTAGCCGCTCGTTTGTCGCTGAAGCTGGCAACGAAGTAACGTATAAAGTCTGCGCTGGCATGACGTCTCCCCGCTAACAGCTAACTGCTAACTCACAAACCGAAAAACTCTGCGCCGGAAGTTACTGTTAAACTGCTCGGTTCCTCCCGCACGAATCAGTGGCGATAAATAAACACAGTGAAACTGT
Source organism: Kryptolebias brasiliensis (assembly GCA_028566095.1). Taxonomy (NCBI): domain Eukaryota; kingdom Metazoa; phylum Chordata; class Actinopteri; order Cyprinodontiformes; family Rivulidae; genus Kryptolebias; species Kryptolebias brasiliensis. The sequence continues at coordinate 27,290,480 of JAOXNZ010000001.1, read as the reverse complement.
TTTACTTAAATACAATAAACGGACAGCTCAAGTCGCATGTTTACATGTGAGGGCAGCCATGTTCGAAAATGTGGAACTTCTTCTTTTCTTCCTCTCGCCTAAAAAGGGTCTATAGCGCCACCTTCTGTCTCGGTGGTTTAAAAAATTGACATCAGTCCCTCTTGGTTTTCTTCAAATTTCTTTACTATTTTTTCTCCTGTATCAATTTAAGAAAGCTGCTAATAATGTTCAGAATTATTATTTTTTAATTATTAATCCACTAAAGCAAATTACCATATTGGTAAAGACACACTTAAATTACATTTAACTTGTAATTTGAGAAACACATCACATAGATACGATACAAAATACAAATACAAGACATAAGTATTGTTAAACATAAATTATGTTTTGTTTATCTTTGCTATTTAGTAAAGTAGTAGTCTTTAGTAGTCTGGTATTTAGAGGTGCTGCACTTATGATTTCTAACACCAGGTGGAACCTTAAACAAGTCAAGCTGTTTAGGGAGAAGAGACCAATGGCAGCTTATTGTCACATATCATCGGTTTCCTTCACGTTTTAGGCTATTTTCAGTCAAATGATCTGACGCTTTTGATAACAAACAAAATTTTAAAAATATATCAAAAGAGAAGGCAGGCAAATATTGGATAGCTATGTAAAATGTAAGTTTACTTTTCTGTTTGTGTATTTAAAACACCCCCACTGCTTATATGTCACGTTTGTTCTTCAGTGGGAGTTGCTCTGCAAAGAATGCTCCTCTTGTGGGTGTGTGTCTGTGTGGGTGTTGGGGGGGGGGGGGGTTTGCTGTTTAAATGGACAAAGAGTAGTAGCATAATCCGAATGATCTGGCCTGTCACTGTTTTACCAAACAAAACACTTCTTCATTTAAATTTATTGAACTAAAAACAGGAAACAACACAATTCTCAACAAAGTTTTGCAAACTGCACAACAGGAAAATGTTCAAATTTATTAATAAGATTTTACATCAGATAAATGTCCACAAAAAAATAAGGCACCATTGAACCTCTTTGAGTAGATTATACCGTTTACAGGAAGAGTTTACCAGACAGTGAAGAAGAACCTTCAAAAAACACTTCAGAATAAACTAATTCCACAAGAATGTAGTTTTTGTAGTGAATGGTGTAATCTTGTTTAATTATCTCATCACTGACAACAAACATCTACATGGTGTAATGAAGAATTAATCATGTGAACACAAGTAAAAAAATACTTCTTACACTCTGAATTTCTGAGTGCTGAATATGATTACAGTACACACAAAAATACATGCATCTTATCAAATACAGAAAATAAAAAAAATTAAAAACTGCAACATTTTTAGAAGCAAAAATTAGGAATTGTTAGCACTACAATTCTATTTGTAAAATAACTTCTTCCTCAAGGAAATTTGCAGCAGTTAAACTGGTTATTGCAAACTTAATGTGGTGACAGTTAGTGCAAAAACTACACTAAGTTTGTAAAGGCCTCACTTTCCTTGAGAGAATGCACATCACCCGCTTCCTTTTTCCATAAACAAACAGTTTTAAACTAAGATCATCTTATGATGAAAAATGATGAAACTAGAGCTGTTTTGTTCAATCTTGGAAAATAACATTATGCATGAACTGCATGCAATGTCTCACACTATGTCAGTGTTTGGAGTGTGTTTTGGGAATAACTCAGCTACTAAAACCATGTTTGTGTTTGTTAAGATTGATTACTTGTGGTGACCATCTTGAATCAGGTTGACTCTGAAAGTTAATCAGTTAAAAATATTCATTCAATGATTACTTTCTAAGAGTTCCATTACATCTATCCACTGGTTCACGAGCCATTTTGCTGACATGATAAACACATAAACATACCGCCACGAAAGGCAGGCGGGAACGAAATATGCTAGACAAACTTCACAAATGTTTTCACACCGCACACCCAGGGAAATTTGTTTAAATAAAACTGCACACCTTCATTGTTAAAACTGTGTGGTTGCACACATGCGCCTCCAACATGTGTTATGAAGAATAGAAAATGTGTTTTACAAAACACAATTAACATCTGTGAATCGAAAAGAAAATAAAAGACAACAAATTCCTTTTGCAAAACTTAAGAAATGAAATGCAGCCTGTAACCATGTTTATGTGAAACTTCTTGTTTTGTTCTTTGTTTGTTAATTGGGACCTCTAAATTGTCCCTAGGTGTGAGCGACAGTGTGAACGGTTGTAACTGGACAGTTTATCAAACGTATAAAAAGTCCTGTGTGTAACACTGAGCCTTGTTTTGTGATTTAAACTGAAATGAATCGTCATTTCCATCAAGTAATAACGTACATGTGTTTTATCAAGATTAATCAAGTCCTACAATAACTTACCATAGATAAACAACAGTTTTAGGTTAAAAACAGGTCATTTCAACTGTAACAGGGACAATGCCATCTTACATCTTGGCCTTCAGTGGGGTGAATTGGAGTGACTGTAGGAACGTGTCCAGGGAAGTCAGATACTCCTGTGGGTGTCTCTTTAGGTGCCCCGCATGGGTTGAAACCTCCCACTTCTTCGCTGTAACGTTCATCCCATGCTTCTGCCAGTAATCAACCAGCTTCTCCACAGTTTGTGCGTCACTCAACACATCGTTCTCACAAAAGAAAAACAGCGATGGGGCCGTGACTGGAGTATTCCAAAACACGTCGATGCTTGAGTTAAAGTAGTCCACCGTTTGGTGTTTAAAAATACTGAAGTATAGCAGGCTTATCCGTTTTACCAGCATATGCCAACGAGGAAACATCGTTTTACCCAGACCTAAATGGAGAAGACAACACACTTTATTCACCTCCAGCAGAAAAAGCTTTTTCCTAAACATAAATCATTTCATGTATATAAGTGCCATTAAACGTTACTGATAATAATGACATGAAATACATTGGAAATGTCTTAAATTTTTATGAACGCTGGCTCACCTATGGCCATGTGATCCAGTGAACCCACCACCAAGCTGTCATAGACTTGGCCTTTGATCCTATTTGTTAGTGCCTGGTATTTTTGTTTGTCCTCGGACATGTGGACCAGAAGCTGAGCAAAAGTGTAGCCACCAATAGAGAAGGCATGAACAAGAAGGGGGCGGGTCATGAAGCGTTCGCTCTGGAGCAACTCCAGCAACACTTTGCCACGATTCAGACCCCAGCGAGGCCACAGGAAGTCTTTCACCTTGTTAAAATAAAAATAAAAATGTAAAATCTGAATCAAGTTGAATACACCACTGTATAATTATACTTAATAAAAAAACATAAACAAATCAAAGTAAATCACCTCTCACCCACTGACTGCTGGGAGCTACACAG
>JAOXNZ010000001.1:27229097-27247337 GCA_028566095.1 Kryptolebias brasiliensis | reverse complement strand
TTTCCCAATTTATTTGCAAATTTATTCAAAATAAAAAAACAAAAATATAACAGGTGAATAAGTGCTTACAGCCTTTGCCATGACACTTAAAATTGAGCTCATATGCAGAATATTTCACTTTATTTGCAAACACTTTTCCTTTAAAAATACATTGAGATCATTCTTGATTCCTTTAAAAACACTGTTCTCGTCAAATCTACTTCAGCACACTTCCTTCATCTTTGTTTTCTTGTGCTACTTTTAGTTTTGAGCTAGCCTTTTGCTACTTTTATTCTTCAGCTAACCTTCTGATACTTTTAGAAACCAAGTTTTTATACATTTCGTTTGCAGGCACTTAAAATGTATGGATTAACTTAAGTAAGGCAACCAAATTCTCCTGTCTACTCTGCAGGATTTAGAAGTAATTTATAAAATGTCTGATGAGCCCAAATGTTGTCATTGCATGAGCTGACATTTTGCATGAATAATATGTGGCAGGTGTGTATAACAGTGGATATCCACTTTGCCCTGTGCCCCTAATGTCAAATCAGGTGAAATACAAAGACTGAAATGCCTAAAAACAAAAGACATTCAAACCCTACAGAACTGACATTGTGTCAGTGTATATTAAAGTGATCTTAACCAAAAGTGAGACATGTGATGCAATAAAGGAAGCAGACAGGCATCACATTGACTATCAGCTCATTTCATGTCATCGCAAGAGACTGAGCAATCACACCTCCCGGCTTCTAGACAGCGAGCTTTTTCACATGAGCCTTGCATTTGTGGAGCAGAGAAAATAATTGCCCTCCTTGCCAGGCAGTGTCATTAAGTCAGGAAAAGTGAAACATGCCATCCGGTTAAAATGATAGGACACACAGGAGGGAAATGGCAGCCCGCTCTGTCGCTGAAGACCTGTGCTGAATGCCAAATATTTCAGATGTTTACAAAAGAGCAGGGATGGTTGGGAGAGAGGCTGTGTGCCTGGGCTGAAGCTGAGAGGTGACTCGGTCACGTTGATTATAGACACCAACAAGTCAACGTGATGTGGAACCAATATTGCCCTGATTTGGACTTTCAGTGTACTGAGCTTTTAAAATAAACAGCAATTCACACACTTGTACTTACCATTAGTGCTTCATGATCAATTTAAGATGACGAGTCCTTACACTGCTCCTTGGACCCCCACTGTCTATACCACACTGGAGTGTTTTAAATAGATGTACAGTTTATATTTGGATTTAATGGATGAATCAATCTAAACTGCATGTAAATGCCACATGGCACCTTTCAGCACTTTTAGACCCACATCTTAACTATTTTAGCTCAGTTTCAAGCAGTGAAGTGAAGCCTGATCAACAGCAAAGAAAGTAAGCTAAAACTGCTAAATTTAGTAAAGTATTTAGTAACTACAGCAAAGATCTAAGCAGCACTTGAGAGGAAACTGCATGCTGGGCTAATATTTGCAAGTATCATCACAAAAGCAACCCTATTTAAAAATGATCTACTTTAAACCCAGGGGAGGGTCAGGGAGGTTAATGCCCCCCTTTGCCAGACAGCCCTATATGTATAATGTGTCTTTTAAAAAAATATCTTGTGAAACTCTCAGAAAATAATCATTGAATGTGCATGTACAACTGATTAACCTTTGGAGTTAGCCTAATTCAAAATGGCCACCTGTTAATCAGCCTTAGCAAACACACAAAAATATAGCTGTAACTCTGTCACTTTTACAGATGTTGACCTAAAACTTGGATCTCCCAAGATCTTTGACGCGCAAGGCAGCGGGTGATATGCATTCTTTCAGGGAATGCTGTAAAATTTTTAATATAGATGTAAAAGGAGAGGACAAACTTCGGTGAGCTGAACAGTGACTGTCCTGTTCTCAGTTAGTAATATCAACTATAACGTATAAAAAAACAAAGCAGGCCCAAATTAGAAGGCGATTAAAACTCCTACATCGCAGTGTTTTTCAAAAAAGCTTCTGAAATTCTGTTATGACTTTGTTTTTAGATTACCAGTGGTCCCCATCTCTTTGAAAACTTTCTGAAGTCTCCTGTTTAAAATACCACAACCCAAAGATTTAGGTTTTGAGGCTTCTCAAAATAAGACGCTGAAATTATTATTGATTAAATGTGGGATACAGAACCTTGTGGGCCCCATGGTGTTGCAACAGAGTAGAAAAATGTTGATCTAAAACTAAGTGGGTCAAAACCAAAACTCATCTTTGCAAGAAACTAATACAGAAGTAGGCCAAAGTATCTCAAGAATGCCAGACCAATATTGACTCTGCTGTTATACCTGTTTGGACAAGGCTTTTTTCTGTTAACTTGTTTTGTTTATAGAGAAAGTTTTGAAAATTCACCCATTCTGGGATCTACTTCAGTAAAACGAACAGTGAGTGCTGCAATATTCATGCAGATAAGGTGTAGGTAAACCTAATCCAGTATTTTATAATGTGAACTAGAATACAACCTTTTTATTTCCATCAAACCTGTATTGCAGATTCATAACACCAGAGGCTTTCTGTAATATTAAAAAAACTTAAACATTTTAATAAAATAAAACAAGTAAATAACATTCCTCCACATGCAAATACAGTTGAACTCATGTAGACTGTTGACATATGGAGTGGATAACACAAACTGAGGATAAAAAAATTACATCTTTAGTTTTCTTTTCCTCAAATAGGACATTAGTTTTAATAGCCACTTTTGAACATCTGCAGAACCAATAACTTCCATTTCTTGAGTGTAAAAGGTATACTCTGGAAAATAACATGTAAAAATAACTTCAAGTGGTTGATTCATGATAACTGCTTTAGCATCTGACAATTTCTGTTCTGTTTTTCAGTTTTCTCTGTGAAGCATCATGTGAGAAATGTGTGAACAAAAGGCTGACAATGAAAAATTTAAATAGGACTGTTTTGTGGAGAAAAAAACTTGTGATGACAGCAGTGATAAACCGGTTCCACAAACATGCTATATAGTGAGAAATAATACTGAAAACCAGTCAGCTGTGTAAATGATCACTTCTACTGTACTTGTATTTGGTTGATGAAGGCAAAAACCTTTAAACATGTTTTATTGTGCAGTGTGTGTGTGTGTGTGGGGGGGGGGGGTAGTGTATGAGAATTCCAATAAAAGACTGACCGCTGAACACACAAGGATCAACAAAGGAAACCCTGGATAAAGGATCAGAAAGATGGAAGGATGGATGCAGACATGGATTAACAGAAGAGACTGGATGGGGAGAAGTGGGAAAATGTTTCACGCAGCCGACCGTCGGCGGATGACAAATGTTCCTCTCTGCAGCTGTCCCAGGTAGATTCTCATCTTTGTACTGTCGCTTGTTTTCCTCACCCAAATCTAGATAAAAACAAAAAAAGTCATTTGAAACAACACGTTCTATTGCTGATGTTATGGCTAAGAAAGCTCCTAAATGACTTCTGTCTTCATGTCTGTTTGTAATGACAGCCAAATAATACTGCTTTAGTCAAACATCTAAAAACAGGAATAAATTCACAGACTTTCAAAACAACTATTACTTCAATGTCTTGTTTAGACACATAGCTAACTCATTTGTGTTCAAGTGATAACCCATACTTTGTGCCAGAGCTACAGAATGCATCACATTGTAGATATGGATGACTTTGCATTGATGTGGTGATAAAGCGCACTTGAGGTTTGCAGTCTAAATATAATAGATACACTGCAGAGTGTGCCCATAAAACCAAATTAGATTACCACAATGTCAATGACTCAACATCTCAACAGGAAGGAACAAGCTTATGCATCCAAGACAGAAGAGAGCCCATAGAAAATTATTTTAACATAAAAGTACGAGAGCTCGTTAGAGGAATGCTTAAAAAAAAAGTAGTATGTAAATTGTAGGTGCATGTTGATAAATTCAAATTTATTTGATTACTGTAAATGGTGTCTGCAAAAGCATTATAGACTGAAAACAAAATGACTTTTTACCATTTTAAATACTGCATTCATGGAAAAGGATTTTGTGATTCAAGTCAAAGTTAATGTACTTTTTTTACAACAATAAAACTAGTTAAATATAAAAATCTGATGAACAACATCATATGACCTATAATGCAAAAAAAAAAAATCCAATAAACTTTTCTTTTAACTTTACATTTTCACAGACTTGTTCATAGATTAATCATAATCACATCAAACTGAGACCAAAAAACATTTCAATTTGATCTTATTATTTTCCATTTGATAATATATTTTTTTAAACTAGGGCTGCACAAATATCAACAATTTATTGTCACTGCAATATCAGCATTGCAAAGGACTGTAATAAATCATAGGCCCATTATATTTCAAGTATCATGCATTCATGTTCTGCATGCTGATAATATATTTGGTCAATCCAACAAACTCTCTGGCCTTGATGCCAACACCTGATGACAGTGAGGAAAATGTGGGTTTATCGAAACTGATACTGTTATAGCAATCTTAAAACAATAATATCGCACATCATAAGTTTTTCTAATACCTTGCAGCCCTAAATACAACTACCTTAAATGATCTTTTAGGAAGTAACAGGTGTTTGATAAGAACTAAAACTCACCTCATTGGTCCCTACAGAGCTGATGACACAGCTTATCTTTGTGTTGTCTTTTGACTCCAGGTAGATGGCTTGACTCTTGTGGTACCTGTCACCATAAAACACACACAAAGCAGCGTCAGCGTGTGCAACATCTGCTGTAAGAAATGAGACCCCAGGGGAGCTCATAAAAGATCATTTCACCCAACTGACCAAAGCACATTCCTCCTGAGACAGCAATGAAGGGATAATTGGAATGGAAAGTCAAAATATAAAATCTATGATTTTTGTTTAAAGGCTCCAAACTGTCAAAGGAGAGAAAATCAAGACAAAGAGACTCACACTAAAAGGTATCTGATCATTAAGAGCACACAGAGGAATAATGACGCATGGACCTCCCTGACTCTCTGAGAAGGTTTTTCGATGTTGGCGTCTTCTTTAGCCACAAATAAATGAGACTTTGCCTTCAAAGGAAAGAGCTCATACCTCACAACTTGCTTCTTTCAAGTTTCTGTCTATATCAGCAGCTAATAGGAGAAAAATCTATTATCTTCTCTCCTTTTGAAAGGACTTTTTGTTCCAACATGTCTGATGCAGAGCTCAGCTCTCAAACAGAAGGGCATCAGAGCTGTGTCTGGTCAAGGACTTTGATTATTTTTACACAGGCATCAAAGCAGATTGTTGCACAAGTTTCTAATCAAATATATTCCCCAACAATAGAATTTTAATAACAACATCAAGCACCAGTGCATATTCAGTGAATCCTAAGCAATGTCTTTCTTTGTAGCTCAGACATAAAGAGCCTGCTATCCAAGTTACTGTAAAATGTTTGTTGAAGCTCAAAGCCTCCAAAGCCATGGCAATGTGGCCATCTAGTGGTGACAAAAAGAAGCAGGCAAGCCACGTGCCACAAACTATAAAATGCATGTTTGGATTCTAACACTAGAGATGTACCATCTTTTATCGTAGTAAAGTTTTCCCTCCTCGATGCGGGCCTCGTATCGCTGGGAGGGGTTCTCCATGGGAGCAGAGGGGATGTGTTCTGGAGATGAGGGAGACACTAGAAAAAAGAAAAAAAGAGGGAAACATTCAGTAACAACGCAGAAAACCAATACATCAAGAAATGTGTGGGGATAGTTTTGGACATTTGTGAGACAAAGTGATCAATTCAACTTTCTTCTCTGTTAAATTCACAAAAATTCACATGTTGCAGTGTTAAAGGAGGTAACTTCATAGATCATTCTTGACCAGAGATGGACTGACATTTATGCAGGCAGTCCAGCAACTGGATGTCAGAAGTTTGGTTGGGCAGAACTACTTAAAGAAACAGCGTGAAGGTAAGAAAAAGTGAGGATTGTTTCTGCCATATTGTGGTATTTGTGCTAAGCTACACTCAGTGTTCACAGCAAGTTATTCAACATTAGGTGAGCTCTTACGTACCTGGCCGCTTTGGTGATTTAAGCTGCAAAACAAAGTTTAAAAATATTAAAAACAAGCTAAACAAATGCAAAAGACTCAGCACGGACATGTCGTACCATTGTACTAACCTTATTAAGTGTTCTTAAATCTTCCATTATCTGCTCGTCTGTTAACAAATAATTTAGCTGAGGTTTGAAGAATCAAGGAAGATTCATTTTTAAAGTTTTTAAACACACAGTGGAAAAAAATTTCCTGTTAGAACAGTGAAACAGAAACCAGAAGTTTATCTTAAGGATATCTGGTGCAGGTTTTCTGCGCTTGTCTGGTATTGGAACTGGATCGTTGGGTCGTCTCCTCAGCTTCCGCGTCATGATTGGTTTTACCTCCATTGAGTCTATGAATGACAAAAAATACAACAGATATCTCACATTAAAAATTAGGTACTGTACAATTTAAGCAGTGATGCAGTAAGAAATCTCCAGCATATTTTTCACAGACATTAAGGATATACACTACTGGTACAATTACTCTAAAAATCTAAAATAAACTACAAACTGAAAAACAATCACTTTTGCTCTAAAATAGCTGCTTCATAAAAATGTGCATCTAATCGCTGCCCTGAGAAAGTTTAAACTCACTTTTTCTTTGCTAAACATTCATTTTAAATCAAGCTTTTGAGAAGACTTTATTGTTTAATAACAATAATACTGATAATGTAATTTATCACACTCACCAACCCACACAAGCAACTCAAAGAACAAAACATCTAAACCATCTGTGAGACAACCTAATATAAAGAGTAAAAACTAAAATGTACACTTTTTTAATTACTTGTTTTTGCAGAGGAAGTATCTGATTAATAAATATGCTTTAGTATCCTTACCACCTGTCAGCTCCATGGTTAGCTTCTCATTCTCGATCATCTTTTTCTTTTCCTCCAGTTCTGCGATTAGATTTTCCTTCAGTTCGACCTTTTTATCATCAAACTCCTTCACTGCTGCTTTCTTCTCTTTGATGTAGTTCCTCTCCACCTGTTCTGTCTAAAGAAACGTACAGGAACAGAAACAACGAGGAGGAAAACTATGTTTGCCTTTTTAAAACAAAAACAATAGTTGATTTAACGTAAAGCAGTACATGTTAATCAGGTTTGTAAAGCAGGCTTACCTCGAGTTGGAGAAACAAGTCTGTCAAGTGAAAAGAAAAAACTGGTTACAGCAAAATCCTCTTTCATAATTTTTATTTTTTTATTTGACCATCTGTAAAACCCAAGAGAATTTAAAACAAGTCTTTAAATGTCCTTTTCACACTTCCCAGGCTGCTTATTGTTGCCAGCAGGTGGCAGTACAGGTCATATTCCACAAGATTGTAAAAAAGAATAATACAGGTATCCCCAAAAACAGCTGATTGACCGACAGACCATGTGACCAGTCAAGCGATTCTCAACATCAAAAATTATTTGATCAAGATGCTTACAAACTAAAATATACACATCAAATCATTTTTATAAAAGTCTAAAACCACAAGAGAGTAGAAAACATTTCTGTGAAATTACAAGTTTTCCCAAACACACAGTGTATATTATCATTGTTGTTTTAGTCAGACAACATGCATTAATTCCTCTTTCAACACATCTATTCAGCTTGACACACACATTATGACAGATGGTTTATTGTTTGAATGATCAGTCAGGAAATGTGAGCCAAACGCCGACTGACACCTGATCTGTCAACACTTTCCAAAGGTGTCAATAATTAACCTACAGGCTGCAGTCAATGTTTTGTTCACAATAATTCTACTTCCAAACCTTATTTCCTTATTTCTGTAATAGAACCGTTTTATTTTTCCAATTTTCATCTGCCAGGTTTTATAACAGTGTTACTTGTTTTTTTTTTTTGGTTTTCAAATATTATCGTCTTGCTAAAACAAAACAAAACAAACTAAAGCAGTAAACAGTTCAGAATTAGCTCTAAACATGGATGAATGAGAAATAAAGCACAGCTTGTCCTTGCCTGCATTTCGAAGTCTCTCTTTGTACTGCTGGTCCAACTTCTTCATCCTCTTCTGATACTCCTGCAGTGTCCCTGCAAAGACAAAAAGAAAAATAACCAAAACATGTTATAATAACTGTTCATATATTGTTTTTTTTTTACATCAAGCACTGTCAAAACAATGTTTTTTACAGTCTATAATACATTTTAAGTCGACACTGCAGCTACATTTAATAAACAGCAGGTCCAACCATCCACATCAGTCTGAACAAAGAGGGCCATGTAGGACAAAAACCATCCGAACAGCACAGTCAACAGGTCAGAAACATTTTAAATAGCAAACAAATAGTCTTAAATATGTTTAGAAAGAGCTGCTGGTTTCTCTTTTTAGTTAGCAATGATGGCAGAACTTTTAAACTACATCTGTGGCCAAATGATGCATTTATAAGCCTTTCAAACTAAAGTGCACCTTGTATTGTATTTGGTAGGTTCTTGGATAAAAACAAAATGTAATAAATAAATAGTTTTTACCTTCTTGTAGCTGCTGCAGCTGTCTTTTCAGAGAGGCAAGTTTATCTTGATACATTCTGCAAAAAACAAACCAAAATGTCGAAAACATTAAACACTTCAAGTTTATTCCTAAATTGGGAAAAACTATATTAATAAAAAAAAAAAAAACCTCTTACTGTTCCTTAATTTCCACATAGTCATCCTCATCATGTTTGGCAAGATCTGTCTCACTGGCATCTTCTGTGTCTGGGAAAAAAAATATATACCAAAGGAACTGCCTTAATTTTCACAACTTCCATTTGATTAAACTTGAACACCTCAGGTGTTATTATACTAGCAAGCAGATGTTCTCTAATGTGATTTTCTACAAGCAGAAAGCTCCACTGTATGCAGATAAAAGGACGTGCGTGGCACTAGTGAGGTAATGGTGAACACCCTTCTTAGGATAACCTCTGGTTAGTTTAAAGGGAGATCACGGGAAATCCACATTTGCGGGCTGACAGGAGTGTGGAGGGGGGGGAAAAAAAAGAAAAAGTTCGTCTGAAAAACCCAAAAGTTGACATATCCAGCAATGCATTCGAGTAGGTTTAATAAAGACACGACGATCAATAACGTAGCTGCTAGTTGTGAATGTTGCCGCATGGTGGGATTAATCAGCACGGCGCCCGGCGCATTTGCTGTCAACTCCACCAAAACGACGCTAGCATGTTGTATCCAGGCTAAACGACGTGACACACACGGAAATGAAGTTTAAGAGTGCCGGCTGACTCAGATCTGTCCGCTTTCCCTTCAAAACCCGAGACAAACCGCGGAATGAAAATGGGCCCAGTTAAGCTGACACAGCAGCTTTCATTTTCAGTTAGCCTTGGCGTGCTAGCTGAAGTTAGCCTCGTCGTTCGTTTAATAAAAAAAATAACCCGGTTCCAGCTGACAGGACCGTAAAACCATCATGTGGCAGAAAGAATAACTTCGACTATTCGCCCGAAAGTCGTTGTCAGGAAACTAGCTAACCTTGTAGCGTTGTCATTGCCTTGGTTTCTTCTAGCCTCTCTCCCCTGTTTCGCTGCTATCCGTCCGGTCTGAGTGAAGAGAGCGAAAAGGGCAGAGGAGTGGACAACCTGTCAACGCTCGGAGCTAACGTTACGTAGCTGGCTAATTAAAGGTGTGTTCACCGTTTGGGGGGGGGATAAAAAGTGCCTGAAACGGTGATTCCTGAGTGACGACAGTTTTAAAGGAGAGGCAGCGTAAACGTGCCTCGTAAAGCTACAAACTTATTGTTATTTTAAAAAAAAAATACAGCATTTTACATGCTTTCTGTCCATTACTAGCCCCCGAATCGCCAAATTGTGGTGGGTTCTGTCACCACAGATTAAAAACAATTAAAGAGCAAAACAAGCTAAGGCAAACGTTGCCATTCTGCTGAGAGGCATTTATGTTCAAAAGAGATGCTGGTGAGTTGGCTTAAAAAAAACAGTGTTAGCTGTTGGCTCATCAACCCACCCGCTTCTATTTCCCCAAAAAACGCTTATTTCTGGCGGTAGCCGTGAAGCTAACAGCATGTAGCCTCGGCTAACTTCGTGCTGAAACTGGAACAGCTTTGGACCGAAGTACAATATATATTTTTTTAACCCAAAACAAACCCGTACTGAAATAAGACAGCAGCACACGTCTAAGAGCAAGGGTAGCTTAAGAAAAATACTTTCCTTAAAACATAAACAGCCACATTACTGCAACAACCGCGAATTTCCGTTTCTTCTCCAGCAAGTAGACAGAGCCCGACGGTCAGTGAGGTTTCCGCGGATTACTTTAACGTTACCTTCTTCCGAGTCTCTTCCCCGAAAACTGCGATCGTCGTCGTCATCCACGCTGTCGAGCTCTTCCTCGTCGTTGTAGTAGTCCACCATGGGCGAAATTAGAGTAGAAGCCATTTCTACCATTTGGAGAATGTAAACAAACACAAAATAAACAATCGATTTGTGTTTTGCACCTTGCTTGAAACTGCGCCCACCACTGGTAGGACCCCCGAGCATCAAGCTGTCTAAGTATATGCCTGTAGATAATTGCAGTAATAATAACTTTTAAAATTATGATATTTGTTAGGTTTCGTTTTAGATCATTAAATGAGGGTTTAATAATATTGTAGATATAAGAAATACAACTTTTTTGCTATAAGAGCACAGAAAGCTATGACAGTCATGTAAACAGGCAGCCTTTAAACTGCATCTACTGTTAGATACAACGCACTCAAACATTATTGGGTTAGCAGTAAAATCTTTTTTTCGAATTAAACTTTACTTATATGTGTGAAGTCTTGCACTCATAGTCAAAACATAGTCCCAAAACCCTTGATTTTGTATTGTTTTGCTACATTTTTACTTGTCAAAAGCCTCTACAAAGCAAACAGCAGCAACTTTTACTGTAGTGGTGTCTTCATAGGTGATGATTTTATGATTCCTTAAATAAAGCAAAGAAATCCTAAAGTCAGACCATCTATCATATTTGAAGTCATCACAAAGAGTGGTTTCCTCCCACAGTTCAAAAGCATTCAAGCATTCCTTGTGAGCTTTTAATTTTTTTGATAATGTGTAAACCTTGTGATAGACTGGTGATCGATCCAGGAAGTACCCTTAGGTTTTACTGGAAACAATCAAATAATTTAGTTATAACCATTTTTAAAACATGGCAAAAATGAGAACACAAATCCTTGTATCCTGTCATGTTTTTATATAGGATTGTTTGATAATATCCTTTTTTTGTTGTTGTTGTTGTCTCACTGGGGCCTTTTTATGTAGAGTTTGCAAGTTCCTGCATTCTACGAGTCAAGTTGTCTCACAAAGCCTAGGAGTATAAACTGGCAGCAGGTATAAGTTTGCACCTTAGCCACCTGTCACAGGTGTACAATGCCTTTATCTAATTGTCAATGGGATAGGCTGCAGCCCACCAGGACCCTGAAACGTAGACTAGATGGATAAGATCTGCAACAGCATGCTGAAATGCAGCTACAGGCCATGGCAAACCCTCCACCTAGTTTAACAGACAATTGTTAACACACACTTCTATTTTATTGTGCTTTTATTCCAACCTCCTTCATACTGTCAAATTTAGATTTATGACTCCATACCATCTGTTGTAACTCACTTGAAGCCCAGTTTTTGTAAAATGTAGCATATCTTAACCTCCTTCCTTGTTTCCTTTTTCCTTAATAATTGCCACCTTTCCATTAGGATCATTTCTGGTGCTTTTTTAAAACTTTTTGTGGATTAATTACTAGTTTTGAGAGATGTTGCAGATGCATTAAAGTAGGATGGCTCTCCAAATCTCATTGCATACAAGTCATACAAACACAATAAAGACTATTCTGTTCTATTCTATCTTCAAGTCTTGCCTAAAAATTAAGAGGCAGATACATCACTTTGAAATACCACCTTTTTAATGCTTGAATAAGTCAAAAGTAAACATTAATAAGTTTAGCAACTAAAATACAGTTATATAAATATATTCATAAAGCAACCTTCCTACAACAAAGAGTAACACAAACTGCTCAACACCAGATTAAAATCTAACAAAACATAAAAGAAAAGCACACAACAAGCATACAAAAACACGTACAAGATCATTTAAAACAGAGATGAGACACTGGGACTGAAGGAACTGAGGAAACACTAGTTTATTATTGTGGAAACACTAAATGTAGGTCTAAAAATAAAATATATAAATCATAAAAACATTAATTATAGAATGTAAGATTAGTAAAACTTAAGACACTTAAAAGCGGAGGTAGAGAAAGTGAAAGAAAACTAAAAAAGTGGAAAATAGAATAAAAATTACTGTCATCTCCGTAAAATAAAAAAGACTGAATAAAATAAATGAATAGGATAAATTACATCTACTTCTAATTCAATTAAAAGTCAAAGTAATAATACAACAAGACTAAGATAGGCATGATGAAATTAGTGAGTAAATAAAGTAACATTAAAGTAACTTTAAAGAGGTTTGTGGAGTTAAATTTCTGAGCAGGCTGCAGGGACAGGTGGACATCAGGTGGCAGCATTGGACAGAGTATATCCTGGAAACCAACTAGTTTGCTTTGACTGAAGTTGCAACAGAATCGGAATGACTCAGTTCATGCATCTTTAATGATGCACAAAGAAAACAGGGTAGTGTGGATTAATGGACGTGTAAATGTAGCTCTACTTTTTTATTTTAAATAATTAAAGCAGCACCACTTATAGAATGTGCAAAAACGCTTTATATGTTTTATTTTTGTCACGTTTTAATACAACCAGTCAGTTAGTTGTAAAGTCACTCATAGCAGAGCACAGAGACAGGAAAAGTAGACGCGCTTTCGTCTCAGCAGACAACTTTTATTTCCGGCTGCCTGTCAAAGTGTCAAACACTGAGCGCGAGGGGTTGTTCTCCCGCTGCTCCGCTAATCAGGAAGTCCAACTGACAGCACTTCGCGAGGTCACACCGACGTCTCCGGAGTCGGACTAAATACTCCTGAAGTACTCGTATTTCTTCCCCGGGACGAGTTTTACTAAAGGTGAGTGCCTTTTTTACCTCCACCCCCCCACGCATCCGCTGTCACCGTTCGCCCTCCACCCCCCCTCCGGATTGACAGTTAACAGCTAAAGCCTCGCGCTCTCAAACTGAAATGACACTTCCTCTTATTGTGTCAGCGGCTAAAGCTACAGCGGCTACGTGTAAAACGCGGGGTCAAAAATAGGTGCTTCTGAGTTGGACGTGACCGCCGTGGGTTGAGTGTTTTTATTTATTTTTTTATTTTTTGTTGTTGTGGTTTCAACGCCACCCTCTTACTCTTCAAAGGTGGTGAGTAACAGACACCCAGCAGCATCAGCTCGCGCCGGGGGCTTTTAAAGTGCGTAGGTTTGCTCATGTAACGAAGTACGCGTTTGCTCGTTTTCTCCACCTGCTTAAAAGAAAAAGAAAAGAAAAAGCTACGCCGAATTTTGGATGTTTTACGCTGAGAGCGGACGGAGGAGAGGAAGCCTTTCTGGTTTGGTTCGCTCCTTTTGGAGAGAGGGGGGTGAGTACGCAGCGGGTGACAGGTTGTTGTGAAGTGTTCAGCTGGGGTGGTGGGGGAGATGCTGTGTAAACTTGTCCTCTGTGTCGTTTTCAGCTTTGTCATGCAGCGTGGGGTCAGGCTTCGCGTGTGTGTAAAACATCCAAAATGACTGTGGTACCTTCCATTGTGCTGCTTTGTTGTGACTGAGGGTTTTACTATCAACGCGTTCAGTCACAATGGCTGTTCCGACGTCCACCACGCATGACCCCCATCTCCTTTTAGTTTCAGGCGAGCACATTTTCTGTTTGTCTCATGTTCACTACAAACAAAGAAAACAAGCGCACGTCATTGATTTTTTTCTTATTTATTTATTATACAAGTCATGCCTGGCGTGAACGCTACGAAGGGTCATCAGCACGCAGGACATTATTGCGCAAATAAGCAGCGTGAAAGTGAGCTAACCAGCGCTGTTGAAATGGCAAAACTGAGCACTAAAACCCAGGCTGACCCAACATGATGTCATCTCTCATGTGCAAGAGCGCGCGTGCGTGAGAGGCAGCAGACCCGCGTTTCGCTGCTAAACAGTGTCGATTGTAAAGATTTATTTTAAGAAGAAGAAGAAGAAGCAGCCATGCCTGCGGAGTCTCAGACAGGGATCACCAGAAATGTAATCCTTCATTATGACATTCTGCCTGCATGTCGTTCAGATCAATGCACAGTGTTTTCAGACTTTGAGTTTTGGGGGTTTTTTTCTGCTCGGAGCTAAAGAAAGACATGAAAAAAAAAAAAAGCTCACACACTTATTTCCTTTGCAGAATACAGTGTAGTGGTTTGCAGAGGATGCGCAACTAACAGGATATAAGATCTGCTTTTGTCTGTCTGCTGAGGTGCACAAATTCCCTGAGACTTTTTATCACGTGTCACCGAAGGCGAAGGAACCATGAACTGCTGAATTAAATTTAGCAAAACTTTCAGAAAGTCATCATTAACTAAAGCAATCTGAATTACCTTTAGACTCAACCCAATTTAAGATGGCCACCACTGCCAACTGACATTAGAAAACACAAAAAAAGGCTTTAACTTGTAAAAGTATTGAGCTAAAGTTTGGTTTGGTAGTTGTCCTGAACACATACTTTGAGTGCAACACTTTTGCTCTAAACCTGTTGCAGTCAACCCCATTTTCCTGTTAGCAAAATATTTCACGAACCACTGGATGGGTGTGATGACACTTTCAGGAAGTAACTGTTGGCTGTACGTTTACAGCTTACTAACTTTTAGAGTCAACCCAGTTCAAGATGACTGCCACAGCTAATCAACTTTATCCTACACCAAAATGGTTATAACTCAGTGAATTTCACAGATATAGAGCTAAAATTGGGTGTGGTAGTAGCTGACAATCATTCACAACACATACTCCAACTGCTAACAGGTCGTGTGAAATATTGCAAACTGGCAAATGATTGCACATAATGTCATTTTTTAAAGTTTGGCCAAAATGGCTACAGCTCCATAACTTCTCATCAAATGATGATCCTAGTCTGGTTTTCTGCAATATATGAATACAATTTCTGCAACAGAATAATACTATTTAACCATACCATTCAGTTTGCCCTAATAGTTTGTTAGGCAGTTTACCACTTCCAGCCACACAGTGCAGTCTTTCTTTTGAAATTCACTGGAAAATTAAACATTTTTTAACACATTTACAGCAAGCTGCTGAGAGGAAAATAACATCTTAGATGTTACTGGAACCAGGGGTTCTGCGAAACAAGAGAATAAGAAGTAAAGGTTTATCTTTCAAAACAACTGAAAGGTTCGAGTAAATGAAGGTGTCATTTGTTTATGAGACAATTCAGCGAGTTACCTAAATATTCAACAAACTGTCCAACAAACTGTTTTTATGTTTACTGCAATAATTTACCAGGATGTAAATAAATGCCTTATTATATCAAAGTGGGGTACTTATTAATTCACTGGTTACATTTAATCACAGAATGTAACAAACAAATTTTATATATTTAGTATTTATATGAAACTTAATAATGAGTTGCATAATTCCATTTTTGTTAAATCCTTACTTTAATCTTCAATAGGTTTTGCAGCTCTGGACATATTTTATTTAGTTGGAAAAGGGGCAGAAATGGTTCTTTTTATTGTAAAGGTTACAGACACCTGTTCTCAGGGTACACCACTGTTGTCTTTTTACATTTCCCATATCTTGAAGGTTCATCTGCAGCCTTTCATTCATTCTGCTAAGAAGCGGAGCAGAAAGTGATACACTTCCTTATTGGTGGTTGTTTAATCCCATCATGCAGTTTGCCCATAAATGTTAGATTCACCCAGGTTGTTGGACAGACAAAGATGTCTGTGTACTTTGGACAACTACAGTTTCGATAAAGTTGGGATGTTGTGTAAAATGCAAATAAAAACAGGATGCAATGATTTGCATATCTCATAAACCCATATTTTATTTACAATGGAACATAGTCAACAATTCGAAGGCTCAAACCAAAACGTTTGCACAATTTTGTGGAAAACAATAAGATAATTTTTAATTTTATTGCAATAACACATCTCAAGAAAATTAGGACAAAGGCAACAAAAGGCTGTAAAAGTAAGCAGCATGAATAAGAAACAGCTGGAGGAACTTTTACAGTTCATAATATCATCTAAAGATTTCAAGAAATTGGAGAAATCTCTGAGGTCAAAGGTCAAGGCTGAAAGTCCGTATTGGATGGTTGTGATCTTGGGGCCCTCATGGGCCACCGCATTAAGAACAGGTCTGATTCTGTTCTGGACATCACTGCATGGGTTCAGGAACACTTCCACAGATCATTGTCTGTAAACACAGTTCACTGTACCATCCACAATGCTGCTTAAAGCTCTATCAGGCAATAAAGAAGCCAGATGTGAACACCATCCAGAAACACTGTCGTCTTCTCTGGACCAAAGCTCATTTAAAATGGATTGAATTTGTTTTTTGGAAACCACGGACGGCACACACTCTGTAGGTCAATATTGGCTTTTCATGTATTTTAGTAAGTGACAGGACATACACTCATGTTATCAGTGCTCAGTTCAAAACCCTGCCTCTCTGATGGTATGGGGGTGTATTAGTGCCTCTGGCATGGGCAGCTTACACATCTGGAAAGGCTTCATCAATGCAGAACAGTTAATACAGGTTTTAGAACAGCTCCCATCCAGTAACGATGACGCAGGACTTTTGAACAGCTAGAATCCAACATCAGAAAGAATGGGACAACCTTCCCTCCAAAACCTCTAGAACCTTGACATGTTTACTATGTTCCATTTTGGTTAAAATGTGGGTTATAAGATTTGCAAATCGTTGCATTCAGTTTGTATCTATACAACGTCCCAAACTTTTTGAAACTGTGGTTGGAGATGGTACAAAAAAGATACGTGTTAAATGTGTTTTCTTTGTATGGTTTGACCCCAAATAAATTAGCCACATTTGACAGGGAAACAGATTATTACAGTGCTATCAAGGTGTTTGTGGGGGCTAACTTGGGGTTCAATCAATTGGGATGCTTCCATATGTACAGCGATTGAGTTCTCACCACCAGCCATACCAATTGAAGAGTTGGCGGTATGCACTGATTAGTGACTTGCATTAACACAGGGTAATCTTTCTGTTTTTGGTTGAACACTGAATGAAGCTCTTAGTGTATAATTTGTTGTATGACAAAAGCAAGCTTCATCAGCAGCCACAAGCATCAAGCTAAAAGTCCTGCCTCAAATGGAGTTGTGTGAAAAATGACTGAGAAGTTAGACAGGGGTCTTTTCATAAATTTGCAGAAGTTCATTTAAGTGCCAGTGTTGCATTTATGTGTGCATGCACATGGTGATGGATGGATTAGTATATACGTCGGCTGGTCTTGACAATTGGCTGATGTCGCTGTCAAATGTAATGGGATGGGGGTGTGAATCAAATGTATTCACACTGAGGTCATGTTTACTCTAAAGGCGGGTCATCCATTTACAGATTGGACTAGTTTAAATCAGGTTTAACATTAGGCTTAAGTCAAACATGTTTAATGGTTTTGCTGGCAGAATGAGACATAAAGACTGTATGATAACCTTTTTGTATTCAATGTCAGGCTTTGGCAATGGTGTATTTACTTGTGTGATGCTCTGATTTCTTGCAATGTTGCATTTTATGAGCCAAACCCAAACAAAACACATTAAAAACATCTTACAGGAATAAGTTTGTATTTTGGTTAGGTTTTAACATACTGTTTATGCAAGTTAGTTTCACTTTTACAATGAAGTAGGGGGCAGCAATAAAACAATCCTAAAATTAATTGTCATAAACTTATGATGGTGGTGATAGGAATTTTGAGTTGATTCATCATTGGAACCAACAACCTATCCCACAACACAAACAAACGCCAATGAGTCTACAGTTTTGTTCGTTGAATACACACCCGTTTATTACTGTAAAGCTGTTTGAGTAACTTTTTTTTTTATGGTGAAGCTGCAGATATTGCAGTGAGTCAGTTTCTGTTACTTTGACACTGAAGGACAAGTAACAAACAGAAACTCACAATGAATCTGCCCCGACCCTCTTAATCTACACACACACAACCAAAGTCTCGTCAGGTACATGTTTATCTCCTGAGGACATCTGACACAACTGAACACACCCTAGTATTTTTTTTACCAAGATGTATTCTCAATATTATGAAAATTTTGATCATTTTATGTATTTATTTTGTTAGTTTTATTTTTTTG
>JAOXNZ010000001.1:27197216-27209050 GCA_028566095.1 Kryptolebias brasiliensis | reverse complement strand
GCTAAATTGTTTTTAATTGTCTTCTGTTGGATGATAATGTTTTTGCATTTGTATGTGTGTATGTCTGTGACCAAAATGTCTTATGAACCTGACAAATTTAAATGAAACTTGCAGGAAGTCATCATTGGATGTACATCTACAACTGATTCATATTTGGAGTCAACTCAATTCAAGATGGCTAACCAGCCAACTTACCTTTTAAAAAACGTACAAATGGCTGTTACTCTGATTTACAGATATTTGTTGGTGTGGTAGTAGCTGAGACTTATCCCCAACACATATTCTGAGTGCTAACGGATTGTGCGAGATCTTTGCTTAAAACGTTAGCATTAACTTTTGGAGTCAACACTGTTTGGCGGGTGATAAGCATTCCTTCCAGGAATGCTAGGCCTTTAATTTTTAAATACAGTATGTGTTTCAAAAAGTTCAGACCACATTAACATAAACTGCATAATTTCCTCTGTACATATTATCTTTATATGCTATATAGATCCCCATATGACCTTGCAAAGAGTACATTGTTTCTGCACATACGCACTAAAGTATGTGGATTGTCATGTGCGCTCAAACACACACAAACACAAACACAAAGCATTTAATCTGTCTAAACCGTTTGCCTAATCAGCTCTCTTAGAACAATGCCGTTCATAGATCTACATTACCACACTCACACACAGCAAACTATCTGAACACTGTATTTTCTAGACTTGTAACATTTTTGCCAAGCCCCCTGTGTTACAACCTGTTGTTGCCAAGTTGCATCACTTCACACAAGTTATTAGAGAAAAAGTAGATGTGGAGGAGTGGAAAGGAACGTGAGCAGTAGGTGTGCTGCCTGTAGTTATAACATGTAAGGAAGCAGGCTCAGGCTTTGAAATCTTTCAAACTTTTCTTTTACTTTTCTTTAACTTTGTCTTTCCCCAGTTGTTGTGTTGTTTGGTAATTTGTAATCTTTACTCTCCTGTTTTGTTTACTAGTAAGACCTGCAGTGTGTTTCTGTTTGTGTTTGTGTCGGTCTGATGGATAAAGAGTTGAGATGGAGGCTGTCAGTCGCTAGCTGGAGAACTCAAGAAAGAGAGATAAGAGAAAGATGGGCTTATGCAATCAGAGGACACACAGGCAAATACAGAGAAACACACAGGAAGACACTGTTTCATATGGTGGGTCAAAAGCTAGACACACACATGCGCACACATTATAAAAATGAAAAAACAATTCAGATTAACACAGACAGAAAAAAAACATCACATACAAATGGGAGTTTCTGAGTAAATACAGAATTATGTTTTTCATGTTATCTAAAATGAAGCTTTGTCCAAATTTTAGGGATTTTTTTAAAAAAAGTGTTTTTGTTCTCTATTCAATTTTAAAAGCACATAACAACAAAGCTCTGGTGGCCAATTTATAACCCTCAGTACTGAAAACAAATCAATTTCTAAAGATATTTTTAAAGATTTTATAAGCACCTGAACCACACAGAAGCTCTAAAGATGCTTATTTTCATTAAGGTGCTAAGAAGTATGAATGGTGTTGTACATACTACACTGATTTAGAGTACATCATTTATTCATCATTTGTCACACCTCCATCCTTTGCATGGAGGGCTCAGTCAATATTTTGTGCTAATCAGAAAAAACACAACAACCCATATGTTGTTAGGCAACTTTAAATCTTGAATATGTAATATTTAACTTTATGTAAACAGGTGAACTGAAACAATCTATTTATGTGGAAAGTTGTGGTTGTTTTTAAAGCATTATCTGGAAAAAGAAAAGGATTTTATTTGTGTTACATCATAAATAAATGGATATTATTTATGCTACAACACAAAACTTAAATGATCTGAAATTTTTCTAAAAGGCAGTTTGTTGACATGAGATGAAACATGTTTTTTTGTTCTATTTTTCACTAACCTCTATCCTCTATTCTATCAAGCAAATTGATAACTGGCCATGAAGGCAAGGCATCCATATGTATCATCTTTCAGACACATAGCAAAAACTACTTCACGGAGGCACAAAAATGTCAATGGAGCATTCAGATAGCATGCTAATGACAACACTAAAATGGCATGGTAAAAAAAAATAATAATAATGATAATAATCAAAAGGAGTTAGTTAGTGAATTTAATTTCTATTTTAATTTCTTTCTTCAAATTCCTAATCTTTATTTGGCTCAAAGGTCTTAGGTCCCTACCATATTTTAAACATGTTGGTCTTTGAATAATTTAAGTTTAGGCCTGAGCTGATAATTACACAAAAAAATACTTTTTTTCCCCAATACAATTATGTACTTAGATTGTTCAGCTTTAGAGAGTTATAAATAATGAGCAGCACTTGAAATACTGTCATTCTTTGACAAATGTCTACTGCAGACATTCTTTATAAAGTGTTTTATGATTTGTATGACTGGATGGATGATGAAAACCTTTGACAATACACCTACATTTTCTTTACAACTTATTAAATGTCTTGACGCACAAAATCATCACTACAAAGCTGTTTTAAAAAAAATTAAATTAAATAAATATTAATAGCTACTATAAATCCAAATCTTTGCACATCTGGCACCATTGAACAGACTGCAAAATAACTTTGCCTTTAAGACTGATATTTTTGGAGTTGGTGTGATGGCTTAGAGCCCTTTAAGAGCAGAGGATTACGATGATGCTGATGCTTAGTGTCTTGGCTTGTGTGTCTTGTCAGCTTCCTCTGTGTGGGGCCAGCCTTTGGAGCCAGATTTGCCTGCTGCATCTGGCTGATGTGCATAGAGATTTCATGGTAGACAGAAAAAGGAAGAGAGAGCCTGGAATCAGAAAGTTGGCGTGTGACTGTGTGCATGTGTGTGTTGCATGTGCAGTGAAGCTAACTGGAGCAGGGTGTCCAGGATGCATACACGCTTGACGGCCTGGCTGCAACATTCTGCTTTAGTGTATGCGAATGCGTGCACATGTACAACCGTTACACTCTGGGCATGTGTGGAAATGATGCATCCATGACTCAACTTCAGCTGTCAAGAATGTGTGTGTATTTGTGTTTGTTTGTGTGTACATGTACGTATGTATGACAGAGATGGGAATGAGCAGCACCACTAGACCTCATCACCATGAGTGACTTTTTCTGCCCGGTCTTATCACCTACCAACTGTCAATGAGACACACAAACAAAAACACACACACAAAATTTTTGAACACTTGAAAAGTCTTTGGTATAGACACACAGGATGTTCTGTGGTGAGACTGAGACCAAATTGGATCAAGCAACTTTTTGTGTGTAAATTACTGTAATTTATTGCCTGAGTGAAATAAAACAAATATCAGTCTTAAAGTTAGTGTGGTTTAATAAATATGTAAGCAATTCCTAATCCTGACCTGATTGTTGTTCCCAGGTCTAGCTGGCCAATGCCGGGGCCGTCGTGGACATCTGGTGGCGGTAGCAGCAGCAGTAGTGTGTATGTGAGTGCGGTCCCAGGCGCCTAGCTCATGTCCAGCCCAAAATGCCGTCGTCCACACGGAAAGGAGTGCCGAAGGACCCTGAGCTGGCCGACCTCTTCTTCAAAGATGATCCAGAGGATGTCTTCTGTGACCTGCACGAAATCGGGCATGGCAGCTTTGGGGCTGTCTACTTTGTAAGTGCCATTTTGGAATTTTATGTACTTAATAATGGCATCATATCAAGCTCAGTATTTGAAAATTTGTTCTACATAACTATATAGATGTTAAATTGAACCCTATGGGATGATTCCAATACATCCTTCTGTAGGAATTTTTACAATGTGCAGCAAAACAAAATCTGAATGAAGGTAAATGTACTTTTTGATACATTAACTAGTACCTTGCATAATCCAACATTTATTAATATATGCATGTAATTTGTTTATAGACCCCCTCTGATCACGGTCTCTGAAGCCCTTCTTTTTAATCTTATTACTAAGTCTTCATCAAGTCTTTGGTTCTAAAGCAGCATAAAAGAAAAGATGAAAAAAAAAAAAATGCTGCATATCTCTGCCTTTTCCTCATTTTTCTACTTCTCCTTCCCCACCCCCAAATGCAGTGCTTGGGGCAACAGGCCTCCTCCCTGCCTTGTAAAACAGCTGTTCTCTCTGTACAGCAAGTCAGACAAGTTGATAGTAGGGAAGGCTTTCTTGACTGCCAGGGATTTACTATCACCTTCAATCCCATGTCAATCACACACATGCACACACACGCACAACCTCTATTAGTCCTGTTGCCCAGGTCCGTCAGGCTAACAGGCTTCAGTGTTGGTCTAAATCCTGCCCTGATGCTGCATTCACTGACACACTTTCAAGATATAATTATTCAGTGGTTATGCAGTGGTTATATTATTGTCGATGTTGATATGATGATGATTTTTTTTTATGTGGTAATAAGAAATGGAAATACTTTCGTTTGTTTTTATTTAATTTTTTTTCTACTAAACAGCATGTGCAGTTTACATCTAGCATATAGCATTTCCCCTGAAAAACCTACCAGTGGTAAAATCCTGCAGTGCTAATACTATACTACTAGTATTTTTGTCATGGTAAAGAAAAATTACTGAAGCTACTAAAGTAAAGACATACATATTATCTTGGTTATTACTGTACATGCACACAGCGTGACAAGTCTGTGTTTATTTTATGTGCATTTTGTGTCAAAGATAAACATCATTATTGAATAGAACTGGAGGGAATCAACTGCAGACCATCTCCAGAAGCTTTATGGGATGCATACATGCATTGACAAACAATCAAGGGCTCAAATTTATTTTAAAAAACATATAGTCTAGTGGGAATAAGCTGTTGTCTGCTGTTACTGTAAATCCATTCAAATTTCAGCACAAAATTCCCATTTGTTAGTGGGATGAAACTGGGATGAGGGTTTAGGCTGAGCTACTGCATCACTGTCCCAAAGTTAACATGGCAGGTTTTACATGTACCTGTGGGAGTGAACCTCAACAGATTTGTCCTCTTCTGGATCTCAATGCATTACACAAGTTACTGTTTTTTGATAAAATATTGATTTTTATGTCATATTTTGGTAATATATCAAAATGCATATGATATTTTTATTTCTGGTTCTCTACAAATTGATGATGTCAGTAATTCTTGATTAACATTTTAAAACAAAGCCAGTAGTTATCCTGTTTAATCATTGGCATTACTGTCTCAATGTACTGAAGAGACTGTTTTCTGAAATTACACTTTTTAAATGTTATGCTAATTTATTTTAATCTTAATTTAGTTATGCCAAGTTATGTTTAAAGATGCATCTGTCTAAGCTAGTCACAAGAAGATAAAACAGTGAAAAAAACATTTTTATATATTTTGTAGGAGGGGTACTGCGTGTTTTTTTGCTGAAGTTTTTAGACTTTAACTTTCCAGTCTTCTGTCAAATCCACTGTATTTTTGTTTTCCTTTCAGGCTCGTAACTCCTACTCCAACGAGGTGGTGGCCATTAAAAAGATGTCCTATAATGGCAAACAGACCACTGAAGTAAGAAAGAAAACACACACTCACACACAAAAACCTATTGATGAACTGTAAATGCATCACCACAGTTTAGTGGTTTTGTTTTTGTTAACTTGCTGCAGAAAAGCTCAACCTCTAAGGGGATTTTTCAAGGCTGTTTTTAGACAGTATCTAACTGTGATGTTGGGTTGGGAGCCGTAGCTTGGAAAGCAGAAGCATTATGTCATTCTCACAGTTGCTTCACTCCAAACTTGATGCTAGCTTGTAATTTTGTGAGACGTCTCGAGCATCGGTTAGCTACTCTAATGGAACAAAAAGACTTTAAAAACAATTATTCACCACCTGAAGCAAAAGTTTGCTCTGACTTCAAGAAACCAAATCTAGTTTATGAAGCATGTGATAACAGCTTACACTGCAGCTGGACTTGAGCCTTCATTTCTGTGGTTTTGTGCACTCTTTTCCTTTTATAAACCTGTGAATGATGTTTTTGTTTCTCTTGTGAAACCTGTTGCTTGACCTTCTCTGACCTTTCATATCTGCCTCAGACAGAAATCTACTCTGTCCATTTCTTAACACCTTAACACCTTAAAAACATTTCTGTCTGTAAATATAGTCCACTAAAAATGTAAAAGACAGTTACTAGCTGTGTGAAGCCCACAACCACAACTGTGACCACTCATGGTAAACTGTTGTAGTTTAACCTTCTGTGTATCTGAATTTGTTTTGGGGCAGAAGTGGCAGGACATCATTAAGGAAGTCAAGTTTTTGGGACAGCTGCGGCACCCAAACACAATTGAGTACAAAGGCTGCTACTTGAAAGACAACACTGCCTGGGTTAGTGGATCCTTCTCCATATCCTCTCTTGTTTTAGTTCTCTTTAGTCTGGCGTTGTAGTTAACATATCCAGTCCTTCCTTTCCATTTTGTTTTCTGTATTGTTTTTATTATTTTTCATGTCCTGTATTTGTGTTTTTTTCCACTCACTACTACTGTCTCTATAGATATGCATTTATTTATACAACTTTATCCAGGTTTTGATAACTTTCCAGCACAGAGCAACTTTACCTGTTTTCACAAGCGTGACTTTAGGGTTTGCAATTAGTGTATTTTATCATGCAGCACACACCATTTGAGTCTAGAGTCATTCAGTTTGTGCTTTAATTTCAGCTGGTGATGGAGTATTGCCTGGGCTCCGCATCAGATTTACTAGAGGGTAAGTTTTTAAATCTTTAGTCCTTTTAACATTTCTTTTTCCAAGGAGGAACTGATGCACCTTTTCACATTTGTTGTCCTGTGTGCAAGTACAGCAGCAGAATGTGGGGGTTAAAGTCAGTGCACAACTGATAGACCTGTAGGTCAGGAATAGAGGTCATCATAAATCCAAATTGTAATGAATGCGAAGATGAGCCAGGAGAGTAGAACACACAGGTTTATTCAGTGTTTCTGTTAATCACTTGACTGATTGTTATGATGTTGGTTTGATGTGTGTAAGAACACACAGGTGTGTTGCTGAGTTGCCTCTTTTTGGTTTGTTTACCAGATATTAACGTTGTTGGCTTACAGAGCACTTCACGTATTCTCTAGTATAACGAGAACACTGGCTCTTGTGCTGTACACATTAAATAACTATTTTTTTTGTTTGTTTGATAGTATCATGTTGGTGTTTTAGGATTTTCAAAACTAAAACACAATTACATTTTGGTAATTGTGCATCTCTTATATCTTAATTTTCAAATATCATAAATGCTTGAAGTTTTTACATTTGATAAAGGGAAAAATGTCCTTTTGCTTCCTTTGTTTAAAGTCGTAATGCTAAGCTAATTCACTTAATGTAAAAGTTGATTTCTTAGTAGGCTGAAGGACTAAAACATAAAAGTATTTTTTTTAATGCTTCCTCTTAACATGAGTTGTTTTTTATGTATATTTTTTGAAGTGTCTGACTAAATATACAGAGTCATAATGTGTGAATTGGGTAATTGTTAAGGTATTTTAACACTTGTGTTTTGGAGAAAATTCTTTCTTGTGTTATCTAAAATTGAAAGTTAACATTCTGATTTCGACATCAGACATTCAAAGCTCATTTTCACCCAGTTTTTGGTGCGCAACAAACTATCTTTGAGTCTGAGTATGTCTCAAACATGAAAAAAAGAAACTTTTAGGACTGCAACATATTACTATAGACTCTGCCTTTGTGCCCTGCAAATTCACATCTACATGTTAGACTGTTGGTGCTACTTGGGAGAAGATTTTGTAAAATCTGAAACAATCTGAGCTGGAATGTTTGGCTGTTTGAACTGTTGTGGAAAAGAGAAGTTAAGGTAGATAAAGATCAGGTTTGTGGGTGCTTTATTTTAAGTGTACCTCATGCTCAGCACAAACTAATGCAAGCTTTGAATGTCACAACAGGTGTGCTCAGTTTACCATTTTGATGCTCACACCTCTTTAGGGTCAAACCCAGCCCAAGCAGTAGTGGTGCTTGAGGTGCTTTTCAGAACCAATAGAGTAAAGGTGCTTCCAGCTCCTTCTATGTAATCTTTATATTTTTATAGTCATAGCATTGTAGTATGAGTTTGTGTGTCCTCTAGAACCAGTTTTAGTTGATGAAGAAGGCACTCTTCTGGGAGGTGGTCTTGA
Source organism: Kryptolebias brasiliensis (assembly GCA_028566095.1). Taxonomy (NCBI): domain Eukaryota; kingdom Metazoa; phylum Chordata; class Actinopteri; order Cyprinodontiformes; family Rivulidae; genus Kryptolebias; species Kryptolebias brasiliensis. The sequence goes on along the minus strand of JAOXNZ010000001.1, from coordinate 27,200,948 downwards.
CATTCAAACCATTTGTGGTTTCTATTAAGTTTAAAAAGCCAACATGTAAACTTCAGAGTTCATTTGTGGGAATACAAAACATAGTAGCTTTTGCTTTTTTGGCTTCATTACTTGAACAAAAAAGTGTTTTGTTCTTAAAGTCTGCATTTTAGTAGCTGTTCATGAACGTGACCATCAGACGACATAAGGAACTGCTGCTATCAGATACAGAGGCTACACCTTTCTTTTAAAACCTCAACAAACCTCATGTTCTCTGGTTATTTCCTGTGGTTATTAGCTTCATTTTGTGAAGAAAACAGTACTTAATCTTCACTGTGATTCCACTCTCTTCCATTGTTTCCATAAATACTAGGGCAAGATCAAACTCCTTCTAAAAGTAGAACAAGATAAGACAAAGATTACCAAATCTAGTCACTCCTAACTGTGTTTATTGGTTTATAATCTGATGCACTCTGTCTCTTAAACTGTTCACCCTTTAACCATATCCGAACTAAAACCAATGTGTTATTTAAAGTACCTACAGTTGATTTTGGCCTATTTTTTGGGAATCATAGGCTTCATGTAATTTCTCAGTCGTAGTTTCAGTGATCTTTTTACATTGACACAAAGTCTCACTGTTCTAAAGTAGAAGCTGTTATTTTTATTACAGATACAGAGGTTGTGGATTTTAAAACTGTGGTGTTATGATTTCTTGGCCCAAGATCAGGCATGAAGTCTGCAGCTACACTTTGACGTGTCTTTAAATGTCCTACTTTAAGAGCTGAAACTCATTTTTACTGAATTTACTTTTCCCCAAGTTCATAAGAAACCACTCCAAGAAATGGAAATTGCTGCCATTACCCACGGTGCCTTGCTAGGACTGGCTTACTTACATTCCCATAATATGATTCACAGGTGAGTCTGTTCCCTTGCTTGCTTCAAATATTCTCGTCAGGAACTGGTGGTGAATTATTCAAAGAATGTGATAAGATTAGTTAAGACACTCCTGTTGTTCCTTTTATTGCAGAGTTCAGTTATCTAGCTGTAAAACTCATGTCTGTAAACTTTCTTAAACGTCATTGCTGGCAGGTTATAATCCTCCACTAACACTGTTTTATCTTTTAAGTCAGAAGATATACCTGTGGTGTGTGATATGGGTTCTTTTGATTGCTGCAAATTAAAAAGGGTGACAGAATCGTTAGATTATATAAAACAAAATTCATTTTAAGTGGTTAAACAAAACACAACTGGAAAAATTCTCTTGTTTCTTGAAGAGTAACAAGACAAGTTGTCCAGTTGGCTTTTATTTACCCATTTAAGATGGTCATGCCCTGGATGACACATACATTAAACACAGTGTGTACATTTGTAAATGTGCACAACCAACACCTAAAGTGTCAAATATCTTTAAATAAAGTCATTAAATTCATTTGACAAGATGTGACACAATGAATACATTTGTCATAGTTTACAATTTAGCTGTTAGGTCAAATACAACTCTCTGGGATAATTCATAAAGTCTTTGAACCTTTTTTTTTCCTCGTTTTTCTTGCTGTGTTTTTACGATGTCTTAATGTGCTCTCTTTCTGTATTCCCCTCTTTCCACCCAGAGATGTAAAAGCTGGTAACATCCTGCTAACTGAGCTGGGTCAAGTCAAACTGGCCGACTTCGGCTCTGCCTCCATTGCCTCACCTGCCAACTCCTTTGTCGGAACACCTTATTGGTCAGTAATTAACACAACCCAAGACACAACATGTAATGCAAAACAGCATTTATCTTTCTGAGATGACCAATGTGAACTTAAAACTATTTCAACTTAAATATTTTCACTGTTTGTCTTGTTTTTTACAAAAATACAAATCTGTAGGCATGCTGCTGCTTTAATCACTCTGTGATTTATCTTGATGATTATTGGAAATATAGGAAACCTTCATTTGAATACAAAAGTTTGATGTCAGTTTTGTATGTGGAACATTTCCTCCTTTTGCAAGTAATTTCATTCTAACACAAGAGTTAAATTAGAAATTAATCCAAAATTACTGGTGATGTTATTCTTTGAAACTTTTTTTGTTTCTGTTTGATATAACCATTAATTTGCTACATAGAAGTCATCATTGCTGCAGTCTGTAAAGCAACACTTTCTTTTATTCATATTCTTAGTTTTCAGCACACTGCTGTTCTTATTTGAGTTATTTTTTCATTGCATACGTCCTAAACTCTCTGTCTGCATGACAGAACAGCAAATTAAGAGCTTGATGATATAACAGTGATACACATTTATTGCCTGCAAAGGTTTTTGATTTATCGCTAAGAGAAACCAATCTTTTTACATATAATTACACTTTATCACAGACTCCTGTTTTTCACTTCTAAAATGATCAGTTACCTTTTGGCATTTTGATGATTGTTAATGAAATCATCTCTGAAACAACTGGATTAGTTGTCACATGCAAAAAAGTTGTTACACACTCGTTTATGGAAACACATTTCAAAAACTGAGCTGCTATCACAGCATACCAGAGTCTTAAATAGCTCTGAGAAGCTTAGCAGATTATAACATTTTTACGAATTTTTCCTCATACTTAATAGTGTGTGTCTGTGTGTGTGTGTGTGTGTGTGGTGATGTTTTCACATGTGTATCTCTGTCCTCAGGATGGCCCCAGAAGTGATTTTAGCTATGGATGAGGGTCAGTACGAAGGGAAAGTGGACATCTGGTCTCTGGGGATCACCTGTATTGAACTAGGTGAGCAGATACCTACTCACTGGTTAAAGAAAACAATGAGTGGCCCGTACAGTCAGAAATTCTCCTGATTTAAACTGATTTAACAGGGGGGAAAATACATGTTATGAGTTGCTTGTGATTCTGAGACCCTAAAGAAAAAAACAGATTTGTCATTTTGGAAATGTTGGCACCAAAAGTACACCATTTATCTTTGACTCTCATCATTTCTTCCATCAGCGGAGCGTAAACCACCTTTGTTCAACATGAATGCCATGAGTGCCTTATATCACATCGCACAGAATGACTCCCCCACGCTGCAGTCAAATGAGTGGTGAGTTGAAGTTTCCAAATGTTCCTGAGTATTGCACTTGTCTTACAATGTTTCCTTACATTTTGGCCTAAAAACATAGTCCCTGCAAATGCTGTCCATTTTTGCTGTAAAAACCCATAAAAACCAGACTTCAGACAACCCCATCCCCTAGGTAAAACATAATCTCCAAGCAACTGTGAAAAATAAACCCAGTCCAGTCTTTGCTCAGCCAGGGTGAGACACCGCTGTGTCCTGTGAGCACTGCGACAGGCCTCGTGCAAGGTCACACTCAGATTTATTATGTAATGAAGTGGGGGAAACCTCTACAAAGAAAGGCTGCATATTTCATCCTGTGTTGTTGTCAACAACAAAACAAATGAATGTGATTATTCTAATATTATTCCACTAAATAAAATACAATCTGTTTTTCTTGTTGGACTAAATAATATGTTCTGCAGTACACAGACGAGTTGTTAGTTTTTTCTAGGTAAAATAGTCTGCCTTCTGAATTATTTTATGCAGCTTTGAACCTTACAGCTCATGACTGTGAATGCTAATAGATTCTCAAGGGACTCTCCTTCCAGACATCAGGGTTTTTTTTTTTCTTTTTTTGGCTATTTAATTTAGGCCAGCAGTTATCAAAACAACCCTTTACTTTCTCTTTGCAACACAATTTCATTCCTCACAATAAGAAAGGATCCATTTTCAGATTTGATCAG
>JAOXNZ010000001.1:27181904-27197116 GCA_028566095.1 Kryptolebias brasiliensis | reverse complement strand
GTTCTGTCTGATGCCGTTTTTATTGCTTGATTTGTCTAAACATTTAGGAAACCTTGTGCAAAAAAGTTCCTGCACTTTGTTTGTTGGTCAGGAAATACACTTTTTTATCTACCTTTTTATAGCATTAATTCAAATACATTTTAAATGTGTAAAAAAAAAATAGTATTTGTTTGCATGTAGAGGATTTTATGATTTATTCATGCAGTTGTTAAAGAAATGGTTTGGCTGAATGCAAACACTTTTTTGTAAATGAGAATACAAGTAAAAATCACAGTTTGAGTGATCTCTGCAACTGTTTTGTTTGTACCATCAAACACACTAAAAATCTTCTTTTCTTTTTTCAATGTGTTGGTCTGTTAAAGTTCACACAAATCAAATTTAAGCATTTGTAGGGTAAAAAACAGCACTTTTTCTGAAAATAGGGTTTGTTTATATCCTTTTGCTGGTGTTTGCTTTATAATTTACTTATATTTCAGTGTCATAAATAAGATGTACGTAGAGATGTTTGAATGGTAAAACCTGAAAGTTGCAGTTTATCTGCTTCAAAGCTTCTCCATCTAAACTGTGTGTCTTGTAGTCAGTTTTTCAACTAAATACCAACATCTGTTTGGATGTCTTTTAAGAAAGCAAAACATAAACAGGTCATCAAACATGAGCCTTTTTAATTTTAATTTATTTTTGCTATAATTTGGTGTCTGTGTGTGCACCTAGAACACCTGTTGTAAAATTAGCATCGGTTTCTGGCATCGTGCTGAGGCAAGTGATTGTGTGTGCCTGCACATGGTTGTGGTATTTTTGGAGGGGCTCCAGCTGCCCGCGGCACAAGCAACATCCAGCCAGATAAAACTAGAAGAGACGTTAGCTCAGTAGTGTTCTGCACAAAAACACAAGGCCACACTGTGTTGGTGTGTCATACCGGCACACTTGTGGACTTGGGTCAACTGCAAAGAGAGGAGTGTTGGAAGTTTAGGTGGATTGAGGGGGTAGGAAGATGCAAAGCTTTTGCACATGCTGACCCAACTGTGACCCTGGATTTGAATATTAATTTCATTAAAACCCTCCTTAGCATTGGCAGCTACTTTATCCGAACGCCCCGTTCACAGGATGCTTTACTCTGTAATGTGCCTGTGGGCATAATTTTAGATTAGAGTCTCACAGCTTCAGTGGCCTGTATTTTTATTGCTCCACATATTTATATAATCCATATATGGCTCATGATTTATTTATTTTTGTTCTATTTTAAGTAACTGATATGGTAGACATGCAGTTTGCAGAACTCATTAATTTACAGTAGATACAGTAGTTGTGTCTGAGGGAAGACTATTTTTGGACTATCTTTGCTATTTTTGTTTAATGTTTTCAGATTTGAATGTTTCCCTGACAGGGACCTATTGACCTACATCCGAATATCTCTCCCCCCCCAGGTCTGATGCCTTCCGGAGCTTTGTTGATTACTGCCTACTGAAAATTCCTCAGGACAGACCCTCGTCAGGGGAGTTGCTACGAGTGAGTGGGCTTCCTCTGTTATCCTGCCAGCTGTGACCTCACTTCCTGTCTCAATCAGTCCCTGAGCCATGAGAATGAGTCACTCCCATCCACCCACGGCACCCTAATACGCAAGCATATACACAGTGTCTTCTTCACACACAGGAATCAAGCACCCTGCTGAGAGTTGCTTGTTATTTCTTTGTCTTTTTCTTTTTTTTCAGCTTTACTTCCTTTCCATGGCTTAAAGTCATGGTCTTTATTAACAAGCTTATGTGTACGTTTGCTGCCTCCACATTCTTTTGATCAGGCTAAATACCTATACCGTTTCTGTCCATGAGGGCAGCTTTTTATTCCATATATCTAGGTTTTCCATGTAAGAAAATGTTCAAAAATGGAAGCATTCAATAACTTTTTCATCTTAAATGATTTGGAAAAGCCTCATTTTTATAGATGCTTTACCAGTAGAAACATGAAAGAAATGACAGAGGAAAGTGGGGGGTTAAAAATAAATAAATAAATAAAAAAACTACCCAGTAGTTATTTTAAGACTTTACAGCTCACGAGTGCCTTCTAACCTACAGGGTACAACATTTTTATTTTTTTTATTTGTAAGTTGGAAATCAAAAGCAAAATTAGTGTCTGGTTTACTGATTTAATTCTTATTCATTTATGTTTGTTTGTACCTGCTTTTAGAAATAACATACCCCAAGTGAACTCATACAAAAAACAAAAACTTGACCCAGAAAGACCCTAAAGATGTTATTTCATAGGATTAATTTTTAAGGTTAAGTTTGTACCTTCGAGCTAAACTTCTACCTCATGCTGCCTAAATCATCAAACAGAAGCAAAATAAAAATATAATGCATGAAGTTTACCTGCAAGAATCTGCTAAATGGTCTTCATGATGGCAGATTATAAAAGAAAAAACAAATCATATTAATTCCCTAAAACCTAATATACAGTATATACGCTGTGTTAAGTATTGAATGTTTGTTGAGTTTTCTTAGTTTCACAGTTTATCTTCTTGTTTGTGCGACCAACAGGTAATCCTATTGGGCCACTAAGAGTTTTATGTTCTTGTTGATCATGCTAAACGGTGCAGCGCTCCACCGAGAGACTTACGACACCTTCTTCACTTTGAGGGGGGAGGGGGGAGGTTCTGTCGACTGTTATCTAAACAGGACTGAGGTTGGACTTCATATCCTTGTTAGGGTTGACTGGACTTCACTCCTCCCATAACCTCTAACCCAAATCCAGACTGTAAAAAAAAAATTATTAAAGAGGAATGAAGGCCAAACAGGTGTTGGATCAGTGTTAAAGGATCTGCTTTACAGTTAAGAGTGTGGGGGGTTGGGATCTTCGTGTATGATTAATATCCTACTTTCTAATTTCTGATATGGAAATACCGACTCTTCATTTGATTACTCACACACAAACACAGACACAGACACACACCCCTCCAAGCTCTTTAAGATAAAATAAAATAGGTCATAAATCTGTGGTCCAGAGGTTTTTGTGTTTTGGCTTCAGGTGAAATATTCTTTCCTCCCTGTTTACTTCATTCAGAGTAGCATTAATTATATAAATCAGAAAATAAGAGCTGCTTGGTGACCTTCTGTAATAACAAGGACTCTTGGACAATTTCTTGTAAATTGACAAATTAAGATATTTACAGTGCAACCATAATTTCCCAAAAGAAGAGTTTGCATCATAAAAATTGTTTATTTTAAATGAGAAAAGTAGCAAATTCACATATTTTAGAAGACAGAACCAGTTAGTATTTGGCATTTTGTTTGTAGTTGACCTAAATAAATAAATCATTGTTTAAAATTATTTTTTTGTCTGTTAGTAGTAGAGTATTAGATAAGAATTTGCCACTATTATAAAGATTAAAAATGTTGTTAACAGCTGGTTAGCTTAAAATAGCTAGCACAGCTTTGTCCAACAAAGAGAAAAGAAAAATCCTTTGTGGGGAGAAAAATCCCTTTAAAAGCATTAAACCTTTTACATAAAGCACACAATAATGAGTGTTAATTGTTGAGCTTCAAGACCGTTTGTGTTGAAGACACAGAAGGCTGTGAATCAAATAATGATGCCTCAGCTTTTTGTGTCCCTTTTTTCATCACCATTGCGTTTAGACACGCTTGGTTTAGGGGTTTTCTGTTGAAGAATTATGTCAAGACCTGCTTTTACCTTGAAGGTGCTTGAATCTCCCTAAACATTCAAACAAAAAGAGAAAACGCAAAATATATATATTCACCCAGAAATGTCACTTTTATTTTTATTTTTTTATAAAACGACTACATTAAAGCCATGACAACACATCATAGATGTAATCTAAGTTGAAATGCTTTTAACATCATAACTTTCCAATCCCTTGAGGATGGATCCTATAAAGTAAACATGGAAAGGGGATTTTTAGGTGCTGTAGAAGAGTTGTCACATCTTAACACTTACTCTGTTGTGAATAGAAAAAATTCTCAACGGTCGATGGAAATCGGGGTGCACAACCACCCACATGTACAGTACGTCCGTCAAAAAATGTGACAAATCACTCTCATCTCTATTTTCAGAGTGTGATGTCACTCCCATGTGTCCTGGCTAACCCATTACACCAGCATCTGTCACGTGGTGTGAAGAGTGGGAGAGGGGGCCACAAATAGAAGTCAAAATGTGTTCTTTCTTATATATATATGATCTATTCTAGTACCTTTAGGTTACATACAATTCATCCATTAAATCACTCAATATTTTATGAACGAGAGTGACTCAGAGGAACTGCGAATCTGTGTGTGTGGTGTAGGAAGATGCGCTGGGGAAAAAAAATCTATCCTGTGTCTTTTATCTTTTTTTAACTTCTCTGTAAGAATACATTAAACTGCTAAAAATGTACATTAAACCTAAGTAAAAGCACAAACCGAAAACCCTGTTTTCTAACCCGAACCCAGCTACTACAACCGATTAATTATGTAAGGCAAAATAAATCATCATAAAGATACAGAATGCCCCAGTGTCCAGAAATTTACTCCTCAATTTGATTTAAAGAGTTTCTTGCAGTAAAAAATGTTCAGGCTCAGAAAAATGATCTTAAAAGGTTTCACAAATGTTTCGGAGAAAAAAAATTCTCATGGAGTAAATGTTAATTTGACTTATTGTATTTTATTGTTGAACACATTTTAAGGAATAAAGTTTAATTTAGAAAATACATTTTAATCACATTTGCTTTTCATCCCATTTGATTGTTAACTTCTTACCAATGATGATGGTATTTTTTTTTTCTTAAAATAAACCAAAAAAAGCATATTTGAAAACTAAAATTTAGCAAATAATTAGCTGCTCATTTGGTGCTTTAGTTTTGGATAAGATTTATTGTCATCATTAACTTGTTGCTAAGCCTAAAGTATTTCAGAAATTAAAGTAAAAGATTAAATGCATTTATAAAGATTTGTTTTCAGACTGGATGTAATAAGTATTGTAGGATGAGGAGTGCTGAGACTCCCAGGATAAGCAACCTACAGGCGCCCTCTAGTGACAGCCACTGGTGTTCATCGAAGAAAAGAACAAGTAAATAAAAGATGATAAATATCTCAGTGGACAGGTAATAAGAATGTTGCTGTAAAGTCTAAAAAGTATAGGATTTTTAATAGCAAATACAGTTAAATCTAATACACCATTCTAACATCACTTGGTAGTTTTTCTATAGGCTAATTGAGTTGATTAGAACATGTAGTCTAAGAAATACACCTGTTTGAAAACTCTAAGAAACAACACAAATATGTTTTGTTGGAATCTTAAGAGTGAACTTAGAAAAGTTCCAAGTTATAAAATATGAACACAGAAATTAGTTCTTGATCCAAGTTACTAATAAAATAACTCCTACTCTGTTTTCCTCACCAGCATGATTTTGTGCGCCGGGAACGTTCGCCGCGCATTCTCATCGACCTCATCCAGAGGACCAAGGATGCAGTGCGTGAGCTGGACAATCTGCAGTACCGCAAGATGAAGAAGATTCTCTATCAGGAGAAACACAACGGGCCCATGGGAGAAAGCCAGGAGGAGGAGGAGGTGGGAGGAACAGGATAGACGTAGTGCAAATGAGAAATGCGAGTGATTGTGAAAGGAGTAACAGTGAAGACAAGAAAGCAGGAACTCAACACCTTTTTTTTTTACACTTGAAAGCTTCTATTAGTTTGTGTTTGTTGCTTTTTATGGGTAGAGAGTAAAATTGCTTTTACTTTAGTTTGTAAACAAAGATTCTCATTTAAAATAGTCACTTTCCTAAAAACATATCATCACAGGCAGCAGTCGACATCAGGCAGGAATCCCCTCTGTAAAAATTATGTTTTAGTCTGTCAAATGATTAAGTCCTTGTTTGGTCTTAATACTCAAAAAACATGTTTGTTTTAATAAAACTAACAAACAAGCAACGCATTCAATAATGTTGGAGCTGAACCGTGACCTAAAGACACCAAGCAAGTTTTGTACTCTGTACACAAAGATTGTTATCATACTCAGTAAGTTCAGCATTTGCAGGGTAATCACTTGTTTTCTAAGAAAAGCATTTGCAAATAACATAGACTGATTCCTAGAAAGCAACCTTTAAAGGTTTCAATAACCCAGTTCAGGATATCAGATGATGGTTTTGGATCAGGTAACAATACTGTCAAAAAAAACAAGCCAGATTCCTGAACATTTGTCCAAACTTGCCCTCCTAACTGACCTGAAGCTAATAAGATCATTAATATGATTAAGAGGTTTTCACAGTAGCCCAACATTTCAGCAATTTTAGAAAACTGGAACCTTCCTTTTATTACTCTCATTAATCTGAAGATGAAACGTCTTTTAGCTCAGTGCCTTAGAGTAAACAGTTCGGCATGTTTTAGATGTAGGGTTTTCAGTGAGTTTCCTCAACATCTTGTCATGAAGTTCTGCAGAAGCTTGTTATGACCTTACAGTTTAAAGCAGATAGTAGATAGCAATCCCGGCCCTCAGGACCAGGACTGGGAAACCCTGCCTTAGCTAACCTGTCCTGAGGTAGAGTGAACAGGCATGACCAGCCGGTAGCTGTAATAGTGTCATCCTACACCATGTGAGGCTAGCCACAGCAGCCAGCAGACCTAACTGCAACAAGACACTCAGAAAGTAAAGCCCGACGTAGGAGGATTTCTGTTTCTGTGTAAAAAAACTAAAATAAACTCATCAAACATCAAACAAAGTCATTATACTTCAAACTTAACAGAATTTACTTCTAATTCTAAAAGTGGAGCAGTTTATTCTCTTTATCCAACAGCTGCTCTCTGTACATCATCACTGACACTGGACAATGATGCAACACACACACACACACACACACACACCCCACACACATACGCATTAGGTTGATAGATCACTTACTGTGACTTAAGATATTAATGTCAGACTTAAAACATAAATGATTAAAGATAAGTCTGTGTTTTAGTGATTTTTGTTACTCTTAATTTTGAATGTTTATTTGTTTGCACTTGCATTCCTGAACATGTGTGAATGTTCTCCTGCAGGACAGTGAGGCAGCGAGCTGTAAGATGAACAGCCTGGGCAGCAACCACTCCATCCCCAGCACGTCAGTCAGCACAGGTAGCCAGAGCAGCAGTGTGAACAGCATACAGGAGGTGCTGGATGACAGCTGCTCCGACATGACCATGATGCAGCCCCAGGACTACAGCACCCCCCTGGACTCTTCAGCGCACACCAAGAAGGTAAAGGTCAGGGGTGACGGTGGTATTTGGGGCTAGATGAAGATTCAAAATTTTGTCCACCAAACCAGAGCTGAAAACTTATACAAGTTGTAAGAACAGTTCTCTGACGTTCCCCAAAACCTTTTGTCTGACAGGTTTATTAGACTCAACCCTTCATTCTCTAAATGAGCTCATTTAAAAGTTTTGTATGATTTCATACTGCCCTGCGCAGAGAAAACCAGACAAAAGTAATAAACACGAGCCCATGTCCAAACTCTGTGCTAGAGTTCAACCCTGACTTAAAGGTACTCATTGCAAACTTGAACTCGAACACAAAAAGGTTATCATAAACTGTTTCAAATGGTGCCGTTTGAAAGAGTTTATTCCAGATATGTTGATGTGCATTTCTGAAATGTGGGCCCACACTAAATGTAAACAAAGCACTTTTATATGCATACTTTATTCAACTAATCTGAGCATAAATATGTGCCAATACATCAAATCTGTCAGACTTCTCCATCCCAAACGACTCTTCTATGGATGTCACCATTGTTGACCTGTTTTCAGTCACTTTGGCTGTTTTTGTGGGTAAATAAGCAGAAACAGTAGCTGGCAACTGTTCACAAATTTTGCTTAGTTTTTTTTTTTTTTTTTAGGACACTAACAATACATATGAGAGGGAAAAAAACATTTTTTTTCATGTTTTTTTTTTAAGGGTCTTCTTGACATTGCAATGAGAAAACCAAACAATGTGTACATTAAAACTGTTATAAAAAATCAACAAATGTACCATTTGTGGTTTCACTTCCTTTCTGAGGTGTTAAATTAGCACTTGTTTTTTAATGAAAAAGGAAACATGTCTCTGCGAACATCCTCTGGTTTCTCTCACCGTTTTTACAAGTGCGTATAATCTCCTCCCCCCTGAAACCATGGAAACCACTGACACACTCTTCACTTTTAGTTCATCATTTCAAGTTCATCGCTGACATTGTTCACACTTGGAGAACAAAAGCTGTGCATGCGTGTCAACAGGCCGTGCACACACAGGTCAATATCTTGCATGACTTCAAATTCAGCAAGGGGAGGACTGTCACTTCTGTCACTTTTTTTTCAGCTGCTCTTTGTATTTTGACAGCACATGAATAAGGTTGTCATTAATGAGCAGACGGACAATCTGTTGTTCCAAGTTTAGGGGCTGAGCAGAGAACGCTTCGAAGTGCCACATACTGTTTTCAGATGCTGATGAGGTTCCCTCCTCACATGAATCAAGTCTGTGGTCCCCAAGCTCTCAGAATTGTTTTAGGAGGGGTTGAGCGTTCATATCTCATCATGTTTCATAAGGCTGAAGTTGACACAGTTTTGGCAAAGATTTCATTTGAGGTTCTGAAGTGTGAATCCTAATTAATGGTTATGTTTTATTTATTCATAAAATCATATTTATGGTGAGAATTAAAATGGTTTTCTGCATGCTTCAATAGATAAGTTTTACCTCCACTCTTTTTATTTATTTTTTTTTTTCATTTATTATCTCAAATATTTAAAGTAGGTAACGTAGTGACTGAAACAGTTTGTCTTATTTCCTTTTATATTTTCCTCAGGACCATCAGTATAACTGGGATGATGGGATCCACAGAGACCACCGACCAGAACTAAGACCATCCTCGTCTGACAGAGGCAGCCAGGCACAAAACTACAAAAGCCAGGGCCGCTTCGCCACCATAAAGTCTGCTTCACTTGTAAGTTTAAATCCAAGTTTATCCAGGTTAACGAGACCTGGCCAAGAAGGCAGCAAAACATACAACTAATAAGAATAAAAATACAACTGGTATTCAGCATGTAACGAGAACAGCTGAACCATGTTCTAAAATCAGAACAGCCGTACCATTAAAAACAGTTACATGACCAAGAGATCTATTCTCTCTGCTTAGAAAATGGATTTAAACTTCTTCATGGTAGCCAGTTCTGACCATTTAAGTCATTTTTAAGGACAATCTTATTTCTAATATTGGTACAACTTTACAATAAGGGTCCCTTCTATAAAGGATTTATTAATGCTTTATAAAGGATGTATTTGTGTTGTATTTGTGAGTTTGTAAACACTATAAAATATTAATAATCAGAAAACAGTTATAAAACACTGTTCATTGAAGCAGGCTCACTATTTGGCAACATCAAGTGCTGTGCTGTTTTATTCGTTCTGGTAAATGTATTTTATTGTTGGTTGTACATCTTACTATTTTTTTAGCTAAATAACTTTATATTTCCAAACAAACTTTATTTCTGCATAGAGCTTACATGCAGGTAACTTACTGACAAATGATTCATATTTGAAATTTAAGTTATTAATTACACCAAAAAACAATGAGGATGGAGAGTATGGGTAAATGTTGGCTCACTATTTTACAAGAAATGAGTCAGTATTGTTCTTTTTATCTTGTAGGCTGTAACTGCTTATTATTGGTATTATAAGTGTTTATAGCCTATTTCATAACTGCATTATTATGGATCTTTTGTTTTTGAGATTCTGAGAACGTTTTCTACACACAGAAAGGGTTTTAGGATCATTAATTTCTTGATTTTTCACCTCGACACTTGGGTTACTTTAAAAGTCAAAACACAGATAAGGTTTTTGCAGCAGCCATGATCTCAGTGTTGTGTTTGGGCTGCTGTTGTGTATGAAGGTATAGTCGAGTAGTTCTTTAGTTTCTCTCTGTTAAGACCTGTCTGTGGATGTTTTGGGTAAACAGTCAAATCAGAACATTTTAACGCTGAAACTTAGGGCAGTCTCATGTTTCAAAACAGAAGAAAAGCAGATTGGATCATAAATGTGTTTTCCAACTATTCAGTGTTTATTCTGTTGTTCATCTCTCCATCAGTGTTTTTGTTTGGGTCTTTTACTTTTATCTGGATCTTTGTCTCTGTTCCGCACTTTCAGTTTCTTATCTGCCGCTGAATTTTTTTTCTCCACTGTTCTTTGTGTTATTTGCCTCGCTCTCTTTGTTTTCTCCTCTTGCACTACACTTCCCATTGCCACACCCCTCCCTCCGGTCCCCCTCTCATCTTTATTTCTTCTCCTCCTGCATTTGTTAAAACATCACTCTCAGATGTGACTCAATACTCTGATATAAAGAGAGGTGGGATGCCACCTTGCTTTCTTTCCATGTCTCTCTTCCTCTCTCCCTCCCTGTCTGTTGTCATGGAAACCAGCTCTAGTAACTAGAAAGTAGTTGTGGTGTTGTGTGAAAACGTGTGCGAGTGTGTATGTGTTTACCCATCCATGACCCACTGGTTTTAATTCTGCCGTCAGGTCTTAAACCAGACATCAGACAGCGTGAGCGTGAGCGTGTGCTTTGTGCACGAGCGTCTTTCACGCTGTCCTTGACCAGAACACAAGCCAGTGATGATTCAAATCAGTGTGTGTCGTTTTCTTGAGCACCTTTTGTCCTTCGTTGTTACACTTTCAAACCTTCTTCCTGCATTTCATCTTCTTTAACTTGCAGTGACATGAACAATAATGGGATCTGTGTGAATCCATCGGGACGACTCATTTTTCCAAAGGTTTCAAAGTTTGAAAGCTAGAAACAGAGACATGCTGCTTTGAAATAAAGTCGTCTGTCATATTCAGGAGTAAGACAGTTGAGGAGAAAAAAATGTTGTTTTTCTTGTTTAAATCAACCCATTTTGTCAGTTCGTTTTAATATGTTATACTGTAGGGACAAGAGAATTTTTTTATCCTTCTGTTAAGAGTGAGATTAGAAAAATTGTGACTCTTTCTCTCTCTACACGAAAACATACAATGCGTCAGTTAGTCAGATCAGAGTAAGGAAATTTGGATGTTCAAAAAACAAGTAATAGTGTTCAGTGTCCTCTTAGTCCTGCAGAATTAAATCTTTATCATCCACCTCTGTATTATTTTCATTCTAAGAAATGCTCCCGTTTCAGCTCAACAAACCCCCTTTATATTTTGGGTTCATTCTACAGTGCTGGGGATTAAAGCTGTGATTTAAAAGAACTACAGATGTAGGCAGCTCAAGTGGCTCACACTGTGTAATTGAGGCGTTCTGTCTTAAAATGAGGCAGCATCCCTTAAAGCTCAGTATCGCTGTAGTGCCACAGTCGGTCCTGCCCGCCGGCGCTGGAAGAGATGACATCATCTTTTTTCCGCCGAGCGCAGACGTCCTCACATTGGCCTCGACTCGCCGAGACTGGAAACAGGTAGACAAAGGGAAAGGGTGAGAGACAAACAGGAGGGTGGAGGGGGAGGCGGAGGGGGAGGGGGGCTCCAGATGGTGAGAGGAGACAGATAGCGCCAAAAGTGAGAGAACAACAAAGTGAATAAAAGACACAAATAATTTTATTCCGTCTCAAAGCAGCAGAATGCAAGTTTGTCGGCCACAAACGATGTTAAATGGTCTTTACCAATCTTTTCAAAAGATCAGATGAAGCTTGGTCATTTAGAGAGGTTGTAAAAGACTAAAGTGTCAGTAAAACAACAGTATAATTTGAGTATGGTGACTGTAAATAGTCAAGATGGTGTGGAGGACACAGAAGGCAGATAAACAGGTGGGACAAAAGAGCAGAGCTGATTGAAACATGGAGGCATATATAAAACTGTCACCCTGGGACATTAAGTATCAAGTTCAAACCAAAGTAAAAGTATAAAAATAAAGAATGAATGGATAGAAAATGTTTGAAAAGGGAGGGGAATCTGCAGAAAGATGGATGCAAAGTGAGACGGACATGAGACTCAGAAACATACAGAGAGAGCACTGAGTTTATTAAACATTTGTTAAAATCTCAGACCTAATATGGTGTAAGAAACAGCAAAGCTGTAAAATAAATCACATTATTTGTCACTTTTAGCTGCAGACTGCAGGTTGAAACCTGACAGTCTGTGCCGGTGGCTGAATCCATTAAAACATATCAAAACATGCACTGCTTCGCCAGCCAGCTCTTTTAGCAACTATTTCAACTTATAATTTAGACCCATACACTAAACTAACACCTTCAATAGACTTGTTTTGCATGTAAGAGTTAAAAGTAGAATTTAATTAACTAATTTTACAGATGAATATCTGAAGCTGAACTCTGAGAACACAGAGCCCCTCCAATTTGTGCATCTGCAGGAAAACAGAACACTAAACAGTGGTCTTTGGAGGCTTTTTGCTTCCTCCTTTTAGCTAGATGACTTCACCACATGTCACTACACATCTGAAGCAACCTCAGCTCCAGTTTTTCTCTTGGATTAAAAGAATTCTAGGCTCTTCTGAGGACAGACTATTAAATCATAAATCACAAAGGAAACCAACTCTAGAAACCTTATATGATAACACCAGATAAATGTTTGTGATGGGCCTGATTGGTTACAGAGAAGTGAATTTTCACTCACAACCAACACCTGATGAACACAGAATGCAAACTGTCAAAAAAAAAAAGACCATTTCACAGCTTATAGTATCAAACAAGGTGGCTACAACAGCCATCAACAGAACATCAATTCAGGTCGTGTCCAGCTGCAAAATAAGCAAAATTTTAAAAAAAAGTGGAGCTGCTCAGTTCCCACTGGTCACACCTCCCCCCACCCCAACCTGAATATGATCTCCTTTCCAGTCCCTGAGCCTTGTGTGAAAGAGGCCATCACATGACGTGACTTGGCCCTTTGTGGCAGTATGCAGGGTGGCACTGAGGCAAGTGACAAGGATTGGGAGACTCTGTTACAGTAGGGGTATTGATTCAACACGGATTAAGGAGAACAGGAGCTCAACGTCCAACAGTTTCACCCCCCTCCATCCCTGTTTTTCCTGCAGTTGCTCTGTTTTTGCTTCTTTTTTTAATTTCTTACTCTTTTACTCCCACAGTCATTTTCCATCTGCTGTTTCTTCTTTGCAACCACCCTACCTCCCTTCATCTTTCAGCCTGCTCTTCTCTGACACCCCCCCACCCTCCTCGCTCCAACTTCTCTCACTCTTTCTCAATGAGGTATTCATGTGACCCACCTGCTGTCCGCTGCTTAGCGTTGGCCTTACTAAAGAGCCGCTCTGTGCTCTTGTTGGCCCGTGGAGTCAGCCTGCCTCATTCACAGTTCACACGTCTGTCTCAGCCGCTGCGTGCCCAGGGCACGAACCAAAGAAGGGGAGGGGGTTCTCAGGGTTGCATCGGAGCTCAGGCAGGGTTCTGTTGGGCATAGGATGCTGCACAAGGTTCCTGGATGCTGGTGCACTTGGCTAAAGCCACCATCATGTTTGGCCTGAAGAGCTCAGGTGGAAGTTATGAGAAGATGCGGAGTGAATACTACTTGGATCCTGAGAACCCTTTCTGCCCTCAGGTTGGTGGGTCAGGTATAGGTTTAGATTTAAAAACACAGGTGTTGAAGGAAGTAATTGGACACATCTCTGTTTCTTACCTTAGCTTAAATTTGGTTTTATAGCAGCCGTTTGTTGTTGTGCTTGGCTCAAGAACTTTTAAGAACATTTGCGGTTCCCACATCTGTGTAGAGAATGTAAGTCCAAGGGTTAGATGAAAGAGCTTTTGTTGGGTTTTGCTCATGAATTAACAAATATTTTTTTCCCGGACTTTGTAAAATTAGCAATGCTTGACAACTAGGGCTGCACGGTATTAAAAAACACCTGTGATGTGTGACATTATTGTTTAATATTGCAATGAAGATACAAATTGCAATAAATCCACAGCTTTCTTCACTATCTATTCTGATATCACTATCATCTAAACTAGTTGTGGGCATCAAGGCCAGTGAGAGTTTGTTAGATTGATTAAATATATTATAAGTTTGCAGAACATGCATACATAACAAATTAAATATATTGGTCTATGATTTATTGCAGTTCTTTGTAATATTGATATTGTGCTCACTGATATTGAGACGATGATAATTTTGTATATATTGTGTAGCCCAACTGACAACTAAAAAAATTTTATTACATTTTAGAAAACATAATGTAGCTCAAATAATTTACCAAAAGCTTGCAAAGATGTTAACTTTGCTGCTTCTGTGCACCCCTTACATTGATATTCTATCCTTTACTTCAGATAGGTTTATTGCTCAGCTCAAAAATCAAATATTCCTGTGTTTAGATCCAGTTTTATCTCTTCCTCAACAGGTGACCAAACAGATCCATGAGCATGAGCAGGAGAGTGAGCTGCGGGAGCAGATGTCGGGCTACAAGCGCATGCGACGGCAGCACCAGAAGCAACTGATTGCCTTGGAGAACAAGCTAAAGGCAGAGATGGACGAGCACCGGCTCAAACTGCAGAAGGAAGTGGAGACACAGGCCAACAATGCCTACATTGAGTTGGAGAAGCTGGCCAAACGCCATGCAGTGCAAACTGAGAAAGAGGTGGGATTTGTCATGGAAGTACAATAAATTATGTTCCAGATGATAACTCCTACATATACCAGGCAACGGTTGGCAGGGGAGCAAAGTTGGCTCTGGAAAAACAAGTAGACATGATATTGTGTCTTGCATTAAATCTACTGTAAGAAACTTCAAGTAGTTCATACTGACATTAAAGTCTTCAGGCGACCTTTATACACTGCTGCCACCCAATGATACATACGATAAAGCACAAGAGCAGAACTGGGTCACAGACTAGTAGACTCTGGGAAAACAAGTTTCTTATCTCTACAGTTCGCACACAGTGTGTCCAGCCAGCTAAGGAGATAGTATAATCTGTTCATTAAGACAAGCACATATTCCTAAACCGCTAAACTAACTCATGTTAGAAGTTAGTGGCATGCCAGTGTTAAAAAAATATTAGTTTTAAATCAAGAACGTCTTTTATGTTTTTATCCAAACAAGTACCCAGTGTCTTTAATAGGTTAAATTGTATTTAAATAAAACAAATTGGTCTTTTATTTTAAAAGGGGGCAAATATCTCATCGGAAAAGCAAACCATTTGTGGTGTTTTTTGCTTTAAAATGACAAAAGTGTATTTAGATTTTGGTTATATCTTAAGGCTTTTTTTAAGTGTTTTTTTTTTTGTTGCAAATAA
>JAOXNZ010000001.1:27144904-27174196 GCA_028566095.1 Kryptolebias brasiliensis | reverse complement strand
TTTTTTTCCCCCAGGTTTAAAGAAAGCATGAATCTGTCAGAGCTTTTAATTATATTTGTAAATAAAGTGCTCATCACACAAGATGTCTACTCCAAATTTATCTTGACATCTGAGTGTCACATAAATATTTCAATAAATAATCAAGTGAATTAAAGGTACTCAATGAAGACCAGTCCAAAAAATTAAGAAACAAAATCTGCACAGTATTTTTCTCCTATGGATGATTAATGAAACAAAGGTTATTTACTGCAGCAAAGTTCCTGATGATTTATTCTCTCTGCAGAGTTGCTGAATACGTCTTCAGGTTCAAATTTATTCTGTTACCCATGAGTCAAATTCAGCTCACTGAAGTCATATTTTTGAACAAATTTGCAAAACTAATGCTAATATTTTAGACTATTCTGTATGATCCAAGCTGATGGAAACAGAAAACACAGCTTCACAGGTTTATTGCAGGTAAATAAAGAGGATTTCATGAAGTTTTTGTTATAGAATGGTTAAGCAACTGTGATAAAAATGAATACTTTTTAGTGGCACAAAATTTGCTTTGTTCTAATTTTTTTTTGCCTCTATGCAAGAATGTAGAACCTCCTGTAGGCCAGCAGCCTCAGTGGGATTTCCTAGTTCTGAACCCTCTCGAGTAAAGGGTCTTTCCGCTATTTTCCAGACAGCTGCTTGTACAGCTTAGGCACGTAATTGTCCCACTCCGCCTGGTAGCAGGTTCCTGCCACCGGTTCTCCCAGGTTGTACTTCTTCCTGAAGGCCTGGAGCTTAAACGTGCCGCGGCCGTTTCCGGAGCAGTTTGTGAGGACGGGCTCGGAGCAGGACAGGCTGCCGGGCTGCTCGTACACCAGCCACAGGTACCTGTGGAGACCTGATGGAGAAACGATACAGCAGGTTTTAATGTTGCAGGAGTGCAGAGAAATGGTTAGACTTCAACAAACCATAACTTTAAATCAACAAGTAAATGTAATTATTAGTTGGCAAAATTAGTCTAACGATCGTCCAAGTCTTGTACCTGTGCCCTTAGGAGGACCAGCGCCCACATAGTCTGACATGACGCAACCAGAAGACACGTCGTTCCCCTTCATGTTGACCACCAGAAAGTGGTGCCACTCCCTGCAGAAATATTGGTTTGGAAACGAGCCACTAAATGGGATCTGCCAGAACAACAATCGACACTTCGGCGTTTGGATCAAAATCAGTTTCCTCTCACCTGAATTTGGGGTCTTTTCTGCTGGGGGCGTCGGGATCGGTCATGGCCAGGGTGTACAGTTTGCTCGGGTCACATCCTTCCCACTCGATGCAGGTGGGTCGATTCTGCACCTGCAGAGGAAAGGAAACAAGATCCCTTTGCTGCTGGCACCTGTTTTCTCTTCTTCACGTTAAACTAGCTGCCACCAAGCTGACACGTGCATTACAGTATTTAAATATGATGTTCTGCACTTTCTGAAAAGGTGTGCAAGTCTAATTACTGTGTGTCATATTTATTGCATTTTAGTAAAACACTTTTAACTGGAACTGACTGTAAAACTATTTTCTTATTATCATAGAGGTCCCAGTACTAGCTCTTCTTTAAAATCATGCTTTTAACTATTTTTACTCAACAGAAAACTTGCTTCAACATAAACCCAGTTTTGTGAAAACGATTAAGTGCAAGAGCTGAGCTAAAATGGGTTGAAGAAGCAGAAAACCTCCAAATACAAACTATGAAATGTCTTCAAAAATAATCTCAAAACTAGCCTCCACCTCCACTTGGGGGCGCTGTTGGGGGTATATTAAGGCTGCACAGAACCTGAAATACCGGTCTATATAGCTGCAGGCATGATTGGATGCATTATGTAACCCAATTCATTGTTGCCAATACGATAAAATATAAAATATGAGTGTTATTGTAAAGAAAAGGTCTATTAGCATTGATCGTTGCGCTGTTAGCTAACTAGCCACTTTGCTAGCTCCTAACCTGTGT
Source organism: Kryptolebias brasiliensis (assembly GCA_028566095.1). NCBI lineage: Eukaryota > Metazoa > Chordata > Actinopteri > Cyprinodontiformes > Rivulidae > Kryptolebias > Kryptolebias brasiliensis. The sequence goes on along the minus strand of JAOXNZ010000001.1, from coordinate 27,172,227 downwards.
TGGAGTGAGCACTTTGCCGAGCTCGTCGATCTCCACAGGACCGTGTTTAATTGTCAGAGGCTTCGCAGGTTTTTCCTCGACCTCCTGCAGGGCGAGAGGCCCGGACCAGTGGCTTAAATCAACGGGCATTCTAAAAGATGTTGTCCGTTAGGAGGCGCGACTCGGTGGGACTGGACCGCTGCTTGTGTTGCCTTCGGTGCTGCGTTCATGTACCATGTGAAAATGTAGGAACTGTTAGCGCGCGTTCAGGCAAACTCTTGGCCAAAACAAAATGTTTTGTTATAAATTTTAGTACAAACGAACAAAAAGATGAGAACACGTTTTTAATTGCGCTTTGTAAGATATTTAATTTTATTGTTTTATTTTTTAAAGGAAGCTTTCCACATTCATTTAAAACAGCAATATCAATCTTGTATTAAAAAAGAGCTACATTAAATCGGAGAAATATTTTACATTCATCACGTTAGATCAATAAAAAGATAAATCAACAAATCCGTGATGCTTCTTATGGTTGGCAAATTGTAGGAAACTGTTATTTCCCATTAAAACGCGTGCATTTGAACCGGAGAAACCGCACCAGCTACAGGTGACCGCCAGAGGGCGCCATTGCGCCACCACATCATGGAAGTTGATTTGCTAAAGCAAACGTCAATCTGATCTCCTGTTCTCTGTTGGTCCCTCCTCCACCCCACGTGTTCATCTGACACACTTTCCATTTTCAGACAGCCTCGTTTAGAGAAAGAGGCCTAACAATCATGGAGCTGTCAGGGCTGGTTTTGTAATCTGTGAAATATTTTTGCACAGCATAATCGGATGGAAAATCTTGATGTGCAACAAAACAGGCTTAAACATGTTATAACTACCACAACAACGTCTTCAGATGGGCTAAAATGATATGATAAATCATGGTAAATTTTGCAATTCTCCTGTGTCCAAACATAACCCCTCTTGCTCAAATAAAGTTTTTTTTTTTGGTCCCATCTATCCATAAAACTTTGTTGTTTTTCTTAGCAGCCTCCTGATTTGTCAACATGATCTTCTCCAAACTGCAAACAGGCAACAGGAGCGTAATATATCAACAAGAACATGAAGAACAACACTGTCAGAGAGCCACTCTCACCTTTAGTCAAATAGGTGTTGCATTAACCTTCTTAAACTATTTCAGATCTGGTCTTTGTTCACGCTTTAACTTCATTTTGACAGACTCTGCAGATTCTTTAAAGAAAATATTAGTTTTCTTCCAGCTTGATGAGAATCTGCACCTCTTTTCTTCACCATACGCTGCCACAAAGATCAGACTCATCTTTTTCATTAACTTCCAGCTAGCCTTTTGATACATTTAGCTTTTAGTTAGCATTTTTTTCTGCTTTTAGCTAGTGTTTTCCTTTAAGCTTTAACAACTCGGTTTCAGCTTCCTCAATAAATTTCAGGAAAGTAATTTAGCACTCAGCAATCTCGTAGCATGTTTTCCCAGAAAATGCAGTTTCTCCAGTTTAAACAGACGTTCATTTACTTTTACCATCAAATAACTACTGCATTGATTTTTTTGATTAATATTTAGGTATTTTCTTATCTTTTTTTTTAGGATTTAAGTTAAATTCTAATGGTCTTTGTCATATTTATAAAGAAACAAAACAAAAAAAGTTAATCTAAAACATCCTTATCTATATATATATATATATCTATATCTATAGATATATATCTATATATATATATTATAGAAAGTCATTTTAAACGGTTGTCTTAAAGGTTTACTAATCTTATGTGCAATCATATGTTGGATATTTCCCTTTTCTAAAAGTGCTTCTACAATATTTAATGTTTTGGTGTGTTGTTTTTAGTCCTACCTGTCCTGACTGTAAATATAAGAAAGCATCAGTCATCAGCTTGACGTATATCAACAGAAATTGTGTTACTGCGCCTTTAAGAAGGTGAGCTCCAGGTGTGGTTTATTCCTGAACACGTTTCCGGTCCAGCACGCTCGTGTAAACAGTGCACGGAGGTCCAAATCTGCCGCAGAGACTCAGAGAGGAGATTCCGCATGTCGGACGGGTCACCTGTTCACTGGGGGCTCTAATGGCTTCACGTGCACGCGCTCACAGGTGAACCAGTCAGGCAGGTTTGGACCAAGAGCCTTTTGTTCATTTATTTCCGAGGGCGATGTTGCAAAGTTAACATGAATATAGTGGCGACTGTGGCGCTTCTGCAGCTGTGTTTATCTGCCACAGGTGAGTTTTATACCACAGGTGAGTCGAAACCAGTCCTCGTGCCAACTGGTCAACTTTTGTTTTCTTTCTCGTTCCAGCCTCAGTTTCGGATAACGACCCCGCCGAAACTCTCGTGACAGCCGAACCCGGCGACGTTGTCCTACTTCCGTGTTTCACCGGCGGCAACGTAACACCGTCGCTGACGACGTGGACGAAAAATGGACAGAAGGTCGGCGGGGACGGCGAAGGAGCGCGTGTCTCCGTGCTGCGGGACGGGAGCCTGAGGGTCCGCGAGGCGGTGTCCGGGGACCGGGGCAGCTACCTGTGCAGCTCCACTCTACCTGACAGCACCGTCTTCCAGGCGCGTGCGCTGCTTCAGATAAGCAGTAAGTGGAAGCAGCTTTTCTACCGGACCGGTTCTTCAAAGTAACCGACAGTCTGGTCACGTGACAACAGGTGTACAGGCAGAGGAAAGGTCGGCGTTTAAAGCCAGTTTAGTGGTTTTAGTTTTGTGTTCCTTATTTGGGTCTGAGTTCTAATAACTCACACAAATCTTTGCTTTTTTATTTAAACTAAAAAAAAAACAACTTATTTTTGTTGAGGGGAGAAAAAGCAGGTTTACAGCATTGATTAAAAAAAACAAAAAACAACTTGAGTGAAAATCCAGCCTGAACACAATGAGCTGAATGAGCTGAAGCTGGCTTAAAGAAGCAGAACACTAGCTACATACTAGCTAAAAGCTAAATGTAGTAAAAGCCTAGCTTAACCTAGCAAAAAGCTAGCTAGAAGCTAAAAGTAACAAAAGGTTAGTTAAAAGTAGCAAAAGGCTAGCTAAAAGCTAAACTTAGCAAAAGGCTAGTTTAAAGCAAAAAAAAAAAACACTAGCTAAACATAGTAATAGGCTAGTTAAAAGGTAAGACAAAAGACTAACTAAAAGTGGCAAAAGGCTAGCTAAAAATAGGAAAAACACTACCTAAAAACTAAACTTAGCAAAAGGCTACTTAAAAGTAGGAAAAGGCTAGCTGGAAGCTAAAAGTTGCATAACTCTTGATAAAAATAGAAAAACCACTAGCTAAAGCATCCATCCTGCTTCTCAGGGCAGCAACAAACATCACAGCATATTTTAAGACTATTTCACATGAGTTCATTTATCTTTGCAGCTGTTTGTTTAAAGTTGTCACTCTAGAAGGAATCGATTCTTCATTTCCTTACAGAAACAATAAAAGGCTTTTTTTTTTTTTAAAAAGGCGTATTCTTCCAATACTCGCAGCTGTCTGTGTTAACTAAAAGTTCTTTGAAAAGTGTTTTTCATTGCATGCTTGTACATAATTCTGTTTTAGTTAGTTGCTTATCCTGCAGTAATTCTTACACGCTCTCCCGCTGCAGACCTACTGTTGATGATGGTGTTGACTGAGATGGAGCACAGTTAAATAACACAACCCTCATATTTATTTCAGATAGACCAAATATTACATCTATGCTCATTTTTCCGGGCATTACGCTTCCCAACGGGACACTCGTCACCAATCAGGGCACCTTTGTCCATATCCACTGTGTCGCCTCGTCCTACCCGTCCCAGCAGCTGAGCTTGACCTTCAGCGGAGCGCCGTCCAGCAACAACACGCTGAACTCTACCTCCCAGTCCTCGCTGGACTTCAGGATACAGAAGGTTCAGCGCAGCTCCCAGGGAGTTTATACCTGCAGTGCCATCAACACCGTCTCCAATCGGACAGTTCAGAGCAGCACAGAACTGCTGGTTTATAGTAAGTAGGCTGAGAAACGGGATTTTTAGACTCATCTTGTATCGTTGGTGCACATTTATTGGGTGAGTTTAGAGTTAGCCATCACTAAATCAAGACTACCAGTGAGCAAACAATAAAACTGAACAGAATTTAAAGCATAAATGTATTTAATGTATTTGAGGGAGAGCTGTCCCAAATTAACACACATTGTCCTTGTGCTTCTTCTTTTTATTGTTTTATATTAAGCTTTAGTTTCTGTTTATACAAACTGTAGTTTATAGTGCTGATAAACAGTTTTAACCACCTGTTATACATACTGTGGAGGAAAATGCTAATTCAAAAAACTTCCTGTTTGGGGGGGAAAGAAACGCTGAGTCACTATCCAATATTTTAGCACAAAGTGGATGTTTAAAATAAATAAAGTTGCATATATTTGCTGATGTACAGAACAGACAGTCATCAGTAAAACTGACTGTAAAAGAATGTTATCTGTCAAAGAAAGGGCACATTTTTAAAACTTGGACACAACTTTTTTTCTAACTTCCTGCAATTGTCCGTGACTTTTCTACATGAAGGAAACTCCCCCCTTGTACTAAACCACCTTGTTCAACCTGATTCTTTGTTTTGTTCTACATTCATTCCTAAAAAGTGCTGTTTGAGCACACATTTCACAAATACATTTTAAAACTAGACTGCAGTTGGATCAGATGTTTGTCCTTTGCTGTGTTTCTTTTGGACATAACATCCAAAAAAAAAAAAACAGCTTAAAGAGTAAAAACTGTGTGTTCAGAGAAACCTTTAGCACTATTTGCTGGTTATTTGACTATTTTAAAAAGAGTTTTGTCTGCATTTTCCTCCCCTGCAGAAACAGGGGGATGTCTGTAAATAAGTTTATTATTTTAATTATAGCAAATATACTTTGTGCATTTTTCCCCCTGACTGCTGTTTTTGTTTTGTTTAGATGTACCGGACACACACCCTGACTGCATGTGGGTCCCGTCTCAGGACCTCTCCTACATCCAGCTGAACTGCTCCTGGTTCGGAGCGTATCCCACCCCGAAGCTGCGCTGGGGGGAGGCCGGGGACTTCCTGGAGACGGACAACCTCTCTGTGGTGCTGAACAGCTCCCGGGTGTCCGACGGGCAGAAACTGAAGTGCACGGCCACGCACCAACTGCTCAAAGGCGGAAGCGAGAGGTCGTGCTTGCTCACCCTCAGTAAGTAAGCTGTGGTAAAATGAGTCTTGTTACAGTCTGAGAGATGCAGCTGGTGAATCTTTAATGGGTTTCCAGCTAACAGGGTAAAAAGGCGACTCTGGAGGGATTGTGGAGTTGAATAAAAACAGAAAATTTAAAGCTGCAGCATCTAGAATAAAAAAGGTTTGATTAAAGCGGAAGAGAGAGGTTTTTGTGAGGTACATTTAACATCAGTAGTTTGTGTTTAGACCGTAGAACCCTGGATAGAGGTTGACTGATAAGTTTTTCTGTGGTTGGTACCAATTTTTAGCAATCAGGGCAGGCGATGGCTGATTTCAGCACCAATTTTTATTTTTGATCAATATGTATTTTTCATTTGACAAAATAGTGCAGTAATTGCTTAACCTAAATAACCATATCTTTGACAACCCTTAGAAGAACATGTACACCTACAAATAACATAAAAGAGCATTCTTGCTTTAAAAAATCTGTGGTCTACAGTGAGCTGGTTGTAGCAGCGGGTGCTAAAAAAAAATAAATCAGTCGACCCCTGAATATCCACGGCCTGATTTCTGTAAAAAGTCTCATAGAGTTTAAACTTACAGCCACAGCATCAAATCTGCATGCGTGACACTTTCCTTTAGTGGTTTGTTAAGGTGGTGGATGATTTTTTTTTTTTGTGCTTTAAGACACAACTACATGAACTAGTCCAGGGGAAAAAAAGTCCTCAAGCTGTGTAGAGTGAGTCAGCTATTTTGTAGTGCTGTTTGAAATTTGAACAATAATTTTTCATTTCTTATATAGTGCCCTGGAAACTGGTTATGTGGTTCAGGTAAAGTAGTGTACAGATGTCAGTGGAAATGGACCATAATGCACTGCGGCAGTTATTGAGGCTAATGCTAACATCTGCAGAACATTATTGGGATTTCCATCAAACTTTGTGAAAATACCTTTAATCATCTAGTCATTTCTGGTACTAGTTAGTTTGTTTCCTCCTCTGTCTGAGCTGTGAGGCTGAGAAATGATGAGAAAATGTGAACTGATCCAATATATAAAATGTTTAAGTCTAAATATGAAACATAAAAAATGTTGTAAATCACAATGTAAAGCAAGCCTTACTAATGTTGTGTGGCTCATTCTTAATGTTTACGCACATACTGAAACTTTAAAATCTTTTTCTTTTGTACAAAAACATTTTGTAAGTGATATTATATGATTTTAGTATATTTAAGGTTCTTATATAGTTACAAAACAGCTGATTATAATGAACGTACGAGCTACTTACAGTTCATCATGAATGTCTCAACAACAAAACTTTATTTATACAGCACATTTCATACAAAACACCAATGCAAAGGGGCTTCACAGAGAAGCAGAACTAAGATGATTTCTTCCTATAACTATTAAATCTGAGGTCATTTATGATCCTTTAATTCTGTGTTTGCCCTGGAACCAAGATATTCATAAAATCTTTAGCTGATTCAGAGCCAGTTTTCTTAAACTTTGCTTAAAAAAAGGGAGTTTAGGGACTGGTCAGTGGTGTTTGGTACCTTTTTTTTAGTTCATAGTGGTACAAGTATCATCCAGAACATGGGTAGGCAATCCTGGTCCTCGAGGGCCACCGTCCTGCATGTTTTACTTGTTTCTCTGCTCCAACACACCATAAAAAGACGCAGTCATAATGTTTGTCTTGTGAAGCTGAACAGTGAGTGTTAAAAATCCAGGAAACTGATAGAAAGATAAAACTCAGATGGCTCTGCTCTCCTTGTCTTAATCATTGTAGCCTACTTATTGATCGTAACATAATTTTTGCTCAGACTTATGTTTATGTGAGATTATAGGTGCAGCCGGAGAGGCACAGTTGGTTTCACCCACATGATAATCTGAGGATTCTTCATGAGTCACTCTGTTGTGTAAAAAGTCGTCGTCACATAAAGGCCTTCTTCACTTTCTGAGACGATGACGGAAAAGTGTGTGAAAGGGAATGAGCAGCTTTTATCTTATCAGTGTTCGTTCAGGAATCTGAAAGCCTGAACATGAGCTGTGGATGTCAAACTAATGATTCAACCATGAACACTTTAACATTCTGACACAGCAACTGTTTGGATTTTCGGTATAACATGATTTACTGATCAATCAAGTGAATCAGATGTTTGAATTATTGACGTCTGATTTTTAAAGCTAAATTGGTCAATATATAATTATTTCATGTTTCCAACTTATTTTGTTGAGCTTGGGAAAGCACATGCCTAAAACAACAAATCTTTTCTTTACATTACAAAATTTGAAATAATACCCCCTCATGCTTGGAAATTAACTTTTTTTGTTATTTTGCTAAAAAAATAGATCAGAGGTTCAATGCTATTCTTCTTTTTTATAATAAATATAAGACCTGAAGCATGTTTATTTTTAGTTGTTTTTTTTACAGCTATCTTGCCTAAATTTCTTATCAATTTGCAAAAGCTAAGGTTTACTCATCAGGTATTTAATAAGGCATTAAATAAATGTGTAACAGTGATTATTTGTGGTTCACTCTCTGCAGATTTAAGGAAAATTCAAAAAAAAATTTTTTAATTAGAAAAATGTTGAATGAAGCTGCTTTTACATGGCTGTCCATCTGTTAAAATAACAAAAATAGGCAGCTCTGCCTGTAAATATATTCAGCCAATTAGAAGAAAGTTATAAACTTTTAACATTTAGTTGTTTGTCTCTTTTCCTTCAGGGTCTCCGTACCCTGACGGGAACCCGATGGCCGTGGCTATCGAAGGAACCAACGTAACTCTAACTTGCACTGAGACCACAGCCGTCCCCCCTGCTAACACCACATGGACAAAAGGGGTACAGCAAACCAGCATTGAACCCGGATCAAAGTACGTCATGTCTAACAAAGGCCCTGACTACAAACTGACCATCCTCAACATCACCAAGGACGACGAAGGCTGCTATTTCTGCCTCAGCAAGAACCAGCTTGGTGTCAGAGAGCTGGAAGTCTGTCTCACTGTGAAGAGTGAGTTTATGATGAGAGCAAACGGTTTATTTGTGTTTTGTTGTAAAATCCTGAAGGAGCTGAAGGGTCAGCAGAAACTTCTACAGTGAGACGAAGTGTTGCTGTAGTAAACAGAAAGCTGAAAATACGGCGAGATGTAATCTATGAGCCGATCGCAGCAGGTGTTGGCTCCACGGCTGGAATGCTGACAAACCTGCTGCTCCACCCTGTTCTTTCTTTGAAATCTTGTCCTCCTCTTGTTTTTGTCCTCAGCATCCTCCTCCGCGTACACTGGAGGGATCATCGGCGTCTTCATTGCTTCTCTGATTGTTGGCGCAGCTGTAATCATAGCAAAGCTTCTTTATTCCAGGAGACACGAAATTTGTCTGGGTAATTTCTGTCTTTGCAATGTTTTACATTTTATATGAAGCCACTAAATAGTTATTCACAGGAACAACAGAAATGACTTTGATTCAGTTATACTGACATGAAATTATTATTTTATTTCAGGGGGAGGCTTCGGGTGAGTACCCCACTCTGCATGCTGTTTAAACCATTTTCAGCTCTATACAATCTACAAAGTTAAAACAGAGAAAGACCCACACTTTAGGTTGTATTTTATAGTTCACAGCAGATATTAGTATTACACTGTGCAAGATTACTAAATAATTTAAAACTCTCACCTCTCTGTGGCTTATTCTGTAATGGTGAAAAATAGAATATTTATCCTTTGATTGATTAAAAAATAAATATTTAAAATTGCATTTTTAATCCCAGGCCTATATTAGAAACTTGATGCGTCACAAAAAGTGCAGAAATTTAAACATCAAGCACCAAAGTCCCCCATTCATTTTTACAGCATTAAAGTGTATACAATTACACCTTTTTTCTTTTCAGTTTTTTATATGTTTCATAGTTTCACACGAACAAAAAATGCTGAAATCATTAAGAAAGAGAAAATCTTGCATCCCATTACCACGAGGTGTCGCTCCCTTCTGCTCTGCAGCCAAAAACATTTATTTATATAACCTTTATTTGACCAGGCAGATCACGGATCTCTCTTTCGGGGGGGCTTGAAGACATGTTTTTAGACTGTGGGAGGAACCCAAAGAAAACCCACCCAAAAAGTCCCCAGGTCCAACCCGGTGCTTGAACCCAGGACCTTCTAACCACTTATCCATCGTGCTGCCCATTCATCAATGGGTGTGGCTGCTTATCGCTCCTTCTCAGACATTGGGCCGTTGCCAAACCTTTCTTAGAAAACGTGTTTCTTCTCAGAAAAAGTCTTAACCACTTTAATGCTTTTATTTGCAATAATAAATAAAAATAGCTGGGAAAATAAGTCTTTTGGTGCCTGTAAGATTTGTCTAACTGTATGTTCCACCTTTAAACCAAAATCTAAGTCAAATGTTTTTATTTATTGAATTTTGAGAAGGAAACAACTAAAAGGTAAAAAACTATAATTCCTTGAAGGAATTCATACTGGCTGCTGTCTTACATGCCAAAGTTTTAAGCCAAGATCTTGTGCAATCAGTGAGCACTCAGAGTACATGTTGGGGATGACTCTCAGATACAACCACAACAAAGTTTAGCTCAATATTAATAAAACTGACTGAATCAGAGGCGTTTGGTGTTTAAGGTTTAGCTGTGGTGGCTAGTTTAAGGATTGCCACTTTACCAAAAAAATCTCTATCTCTTAAAAATGTAGTCTTCTCAAGCTTTAATAAAGAGCAGTTTAGTTCTTGTTTTACTTTAGAATTTGACATTCATTTCAAAATGTCCTAAAATGTTGAATTATTTTGCGTTTGATGGCATTCACTAACATTAAACCTGTCTCAACACCAAATGTGTGTTTGCTGCAAGCACTCTACAAGGTGTTTTGGGGGACTTTCAAAACTTTTAGAAGAGTTTTTTTTAGTTGTAAAACAGTTTAAAACAAACATTATATTTACACTCAGACTGGTGTGAGGGCTGACTTCTGAGTTTTGAAAGAATTTGAAACCTTATTTGTTCACATCGTTTGCATCCTGATGTTTCCTGCTTCACTGCATTTGCTTGAGTATTACAGCATTTTTTTTTTTAAGGTTTTTACAAACCACCTTGGAATGTTTAGCTTCCAAACGTGGTATTCTCCTCACACGTATTTATGTTTTCTGACCTGGAGGTGCTCCTTTACGTCATACTAACTGTTCTGTCCTGCAGGGATGAGGACAGGGGAGACGTCCTGAGTCTGGTGGACTCAGACGATGAACAGATATTTCAGGACACCGTCCCCCAGCTGCCTCCGGTAGCCAACGGTCGCCACTTGACGCTGGTGGAAGTTCATCGGATCCCCTCCAGTACGACCTCACTGTAGCGTTTTCCCACCGTTTTTTATCCACTGAGGCGTGTTTTTTTTTTTTTTTTTTTAAATAACTGAGTTTTTCTTCTTATTCAGGTGATCATGATGAGACAGAACCTGCTGACAGGAGCCCACAGCAGCCAGAAGACACTGAAGAGACAGAACAACCGGAGGATCTTGTAACATTTTAGGTGTTTTTAGATAAGTGTGTTTTAGGGAAATAGATTTTACTTCTGATGAGTGTGAACAGAATTAAAACACATGTAAGAAAAAAAAACATTTTGTAATTTCTAAACAGGATTGTAAATGTTTGTAAGCTGATGTTTTGTACACCACATTCATTTAGTGTCTTTTGGGGTGTTTTTTTTTTAAGCACTTCAAACCTGTGCAGGAACTGTGGTTCATACGATATAAAGGACTTCTGGGTGTCCCAGTCTAGAATGAGACTCTGCACTGAAACCTTGAAAATAAAAGTATGTCTGAGTCTTTCTGTCAACTGCAGTTTGTCCCATGAGACACAAACTGACTCATTTCAACATGATTTGAATCTAGGACGGTTCACAATAAATTTATCATATGAAGCAACACAAACTAAAAGCAGGGATGGTGGAACAAACAATTAACAACTTGATCTGTGGAGATTTATTCTGCTAATGTTGTTACAGCCGATTAAGAGTTTGAATCTCAGTATATGGCTTGTTTTGTCACAGCAGGGGTGGGCAATCCTGGTCATCGAGGGCCACTATCCTGCATGTTTTACTTGTTTCCCTGATCCAACACCTGATTTGAATCAATGAGTGATTAACAGGCTTCTGCAGAACATGAAGAGGTAATTTAACCATTGAATCAGGTGTGTTGGAGCAGAGAAACTGGTAAAACATGCAGGATAGTGGCCCTCGAGGACCAGGGTTGGACACCCGTCTTACAGTGATGCTTCCTTTACCTCATATCAGAGAAAATTAAATGTGTTTGTATGGAAGTAAAAATGTAAATGAGGTTTTGTAAACTCAACGATTATTTTTGAAAATAAATATAAAAAGTTCAAACATTTCCACTGCGTTGAAGTGAAATGAATGCTTCAATTAAGGATGATAATTTTATTCACAGGAGACTTCATTGATCTTTAAGGAAAACATTTAAAGCTGAACGCTACTGAGACCTTAAGTAAATTAAGTGTACATTTTATTTTAAGGAATTGACCATTTGTAGGTGGCATTTTAAATAGGCCAAAACAAGTAAAGAATGTAAAACGCAGTGAAAGGAGAGCCTGCAGAAAACCAGACCTGCTGGAAATAAGCTGTGAGCTCAAACATGAATAATGTAGGATTTGCATTTAAAAGGGTTGCAGGAAGACTTCAGTTCAGTGTGCCTTTTAAAATGATATATTATGCCCTTTTATGTATTGATGCTTACATTAAGACAATTTATTAAAATCTATTCCCTCTGGCTGCTCTCAAACGGCCTATGGTTGTAAAGGCTTGCATTTTTAAAAAAAAAGCCTGATTAATGTCAGGACATGCAAACAAGTATGATTAAACAAATACATATTTAATTAAACAAATACATATTTAAATAAAATACTTTATGGCTCCATTTCAGAGAGGAATATTTTATGCAGGAACATAGTCATTTATGACTTGGATATAAGATTGAACATACTGTTAATCTAAGACAATAAAAAACAAAACGATTATAAAGATTGAAATAGATCATGTAGTTTACAGTCGTTTTCAATAAACACTATTCTGAGACGCCTCTATCTGGTCTAAAGAGTCAGATATGGAAGATATTTCCACAATTGGCATCTGTTTCTAAAGTGAGCAGGCCAGAAACCTGGGATTACCTTCACTAATGATCATAGGAGTTTGACTCAGCGGTCTACATGTGTTTTGTGGATCTGGATAAGGTTTAGGACTGTGGTCCACGAGGCATTTAGTGGGGGGTTCTGTGGGAGTACGGAGTGCCTGAGGGGCTATCTGGTTCTGTAGAACCAAAGCAAGAACTGTGACCAAATTCTTGGCACAAAGTCAAGCTCGTTCTCAGCGAGAGTTGGACTTCACCAGGGCTGTCCTTTGTCTCACATCCTGTTTGTGGTGTTCATGGACTGGATCTCACGGTGTCGTCATGGAGAGGAGGGGGTCAGGTCTGGGAACCTCAGGGTCTTGTCTCTTCAGTGTGCCCTGGGGCAGTTTGTGGCTGGGATGAGAATCAGCACCTCTCAGTCTGCGGCCATGATTCTCATTTGGAAAAATGCTCAACTATCTGGGAGTCTGGTTTACGAGTGATGCGAGATGGATCAACGGATCGAGACTCTGTCCACTGTAATAAGGAGCTGAGCCGAACTGCAAAGCTCTCGATTTACTGGTCCATCTAGGTTCCAGTCCTCAGTTATGGTCAGGAGATGTGGATCATGGCAGAAAGAACAAGATCCTGGATACAAGTGGCTGAAATGAGCTTCCTCTGTAGGGTGGCTGGACTCAGCCTTAGAGATAAGGTAAAGAGCTCTGTGATCTGGGGAGATCTTGAAGTGGAATCCCTGCTCCTCCGCATCGAAAGACGTCAGCTGAGGTGGTTCAGGTGCTATGCTTCCAGGGCGCTCTCCTTTGGAGAATTTCCAAGCTGGAAGGATTCTTCTCTGGCCTGGGAACCTTGGGATCTCCTAGAAGGAGCTGGAGTGTATCCCTGGAGAAAAGGGACGTCCAGATTTCTCTCCTAAACTTGTTCTCATCATGACCCAATCACAGATAAGAACCAGAAACTAGATGATCTCAACTTTTCTACCACCTAAACTGAACTATCTCAATATTTAGAAAAATTTATTTATTTAAACAAATCTAAAAAAACTGATTTATAAATTAATATTGACCAGGTTGGATTACTGAGACCATTTCTTATGCAGGATTATTCAAACTATAATGTGAAATGAATTATTCAGAATGCAGCAACTTGAGTTTGAACACATTACTGAAGTCACTTTATTGCATCGAAGAATCCCTTTCCCATCCTCCTCCTGGTCTTTGGCTCCAGTATATATCTGATTTACTGACTGTTTAACCCAAATAATCTTATATGAAGCTGGAAAGTTAATCCAAGTTTAAGTACTGTGAGTCAACTTTCTTGTAAAAGTTGCCTGCATTTAAAACAACTGTTTCTATTTTCAAAGTCTGTGATAATTTATTCATTTGTTTGTGTTTGTCCTCTTGGTGTGTGTTCCTCTAGATCTAATAAAACCTTAAAGGCTGGAAGCCAAGATTGTGGGCGTGGTCAAAAGCTTACAAGAGTTACGTAACAGGGGGGAAAAAAAAACGTGACCACGTTGAGCAACGTCGCAGCCAACGGTACAAATGAGTCAGACTTCAGGGATCAGCTGAACATTTTGTTTCTCACTGGGAGCCGCATTTCTCACATAGCTGCCACCTGACCTCAGGGACAGCAGCGCGTCTTCTTGTCTTCCTTCAAATGGACGTCCGCGGTCCAACGGAGAGGACGAACCGAGGTCTCGAGTCGTCTTAAGGAGAAGAATGTGAAGAACGATGTGCTCCACGGAAAGCAACACGGAGCTGCAGCCGACATGTAAGTTACACCTCTGAGGGACGCTCCGACAGCGGGAGGGCGGAGGTTTAATGTCCACCCGACCTTAAATTCATCACGAATGTGTGTCTCCCCTCCCTCCTCCTCCCCTCCCTCCACCAGCTTCAGACCCGGCTCTCCTGCTGGAGCTGAAGACCCGGCGTCCTCCGTCCCTGCTGGACCGGGCGGGATGCGAGACCTGGAGCGTGGACTTCTCCCCGGACGGGTCCTGGTTCGCCTGGTCTATGGGACACGGGATCGTCTGGGTGGTCGCCTGGCCGCTGGACTCAGAGTAGGCATGATGCATTCACGTCCCCTCGGACAGAAACCCTGAACGACAGATGCCTCATAATACTATCATTTCAAACAATAATACCGATAAAACACTAATTATGAAGCTAGAAAGTGTTCAAATAAACTAAATAAAACAGTTTTGCTAAATGCGCAGTAGGTTAAACGCATCAGAAACACAAATTTTTAAGACATTAAAACAAAACACTAGAATATAGAAAATAGTACAGTAGACAAATTAAAGCAGCAGTATAAAAATGCATGTGTTTGCAGCAGAATAACACAGGTGGCTAATTTCAAACTATAAGCTTACTTTAAAAAAGTAAAGTTTATTCATTAAGCACATTTTAAAAACTGCTGTACATAAAATGGTAAAGAAAATAAATCGTGGAGGATCAAATAAGGAAAACAGCAGAATCAAAACACTAAAACAGATTATATAAAAACACCCATTAAACATAAGTAATAATGTCAACTCTTATGCTGAAAAAGCCAATGTCTGCTGTGTGGACCTTGGTTTTTCAATCATATTTGCATAAATTCAAATTACACACACCCCTCCTCTCCATCCCATAATCAAGACTCCGGTTTAGTCATATGTCTTGATTATTGTTGATAAATGTTCAGAGAAGCAGTTCGTTCTTTGGTTTATGAGTTCTCTGACAGTCTTTATGCAACTCTGTCATTTATTATTTATTAATCTGAACTATTTAAAGTCCCGTGTTTGATTGTCAGTCTTTTTTTGGGTCATATTTTGGTGTATTTTGAACCAGAGAATCTAAATTTATTAGCTGTGTTTATTTTTGTTTTAACTCATTCCACAAATATTTGAATACCCAGAGAGGATGATGATAAATGCTCATTGTTTACTGAAGCTTTAACATATTTAAACTTCTACTTATTCTAATCATCCAAATCCCGTAAAGTGGGACAGAGACTATAAGTATTTATTTTCAAAGCACTGTTTTTTTTGGTTGTTTTCATGACTGCCTCAGTGTTGATGCAGAGCAGTGTAAGTGGGTGTTATTAGCTCCTTCTTTTATTTTTCCTTTCTTTAAAATGAAAAACAACAGAAGCAGAAAATCACACTTTTCCCAGATCGCTGTAACAACAGCAGCGTCTAAAAGCAGCGTGTCTTCATCACGAGCTGCACACCTCCGCCTACATTTGGTGTTTTCATGACTGATGGCGCTCTCGCCCACAGAGAGGATCAGGATGGAGACACCGACCGAGCAGACAAAAGCTTCAGCTGTGGTCAGCTGGTGTGGGGACTCGCCTTCGGACCCAGACCCCCCAAAATGGCGTCAGCGGCACATCCTGCTAAAACCACACCAAAAGGGAAGGACAACCTGCTTCTGGCCACGGGCTTGGAGAACGGGGTGATCAAGATCTGGAACGTGTTAACAGGTGAGAACATTCAGCCTGCTGTGTGGAGAACTACTGCCAGGCTAAATCTGAATCCTTTTATCTCTTTATCTGCAGGGAATGCTGTGTTTGATCTCTACGGCCATGAGGGGGTCGTGAGGGACCTGGTTTTTCCTCAGAATGGGTCCCTCACTCTCATATCATCATCTCGGGACAAGACTTTGAGGATTTGGGACTTGGCTCACAAAGGTACATTTGCAGAAGATCTCAGCTCTGTTTAAAAAAAAACAACTATTTTCAGCTTTTTCATCTTTGACGACATAAAAGAAGAGTACTTTCTGTTATGATTCAAGATTTTATTTGTTAAAACACAATGTTAACGTTGTTTACTTTCAAAGTGGCCATTAGTATAAATTTAGCTCCTGAAAACAATTTTTTTAATAAGAGGAGATTTACTTCACTTTTATAGAAATGCTACTACTGGCTGCAGATGTTAACTTATTACTTCAACTCTAGTCAGATGACTTTACTGTCTAATTTTGGAGCATTTGCTAACTTGACTCAGACATTTATCTGCACACTGAGCCTCATACTGACTGACTGTAGCCAGAAACCACGACCCCTCCTGTTTAAACACCACAAAGCCTGAGAGTTGAGCCAACACATGTTCATGTTTCTTACAGATGCTTAGACTTCAGAGACAAATTAGTTTCCTCTTTAACCTGAGCTGGATTTTCTCGTCTGTTTTTAGGTAAAAAGGTTCAGGTTCTGTCTGGTCATAAAGACTGGATCAGCTCGTGCTGCGTATCGTCCGACTGCAGCATGATTGCATCTGTTGGCAGATTTGACAGAGTGAGTCGCTTCATTACAAACCATCAGGCTGATGCCAAACGCTGCAACACACAAAATCTGCATATTGAAGATCTCGAAGGATGCTATTTATATACTGAATTTTCCGCTTGTCTTTCAAATCTCAGTGTCTTAGATGTCTAAAGGCTCCAAATTTAGAAAACCTTTTCATCCAGTTCTGTCAAATTACTTGTTCCAGTAGCATTTGCCAAATTGTGCGAAAGGGAAGAGGATATTTAGATGTAAATAGTTGTAATCTCTTCCAGGTTTTCTGCCAAATAACCCATCTTCTTTTAATCATAAAGCATTTCCTGTGGTAGATTCTCCTGTCTATGAAAAGCCAAGTTACACCAAGCTCTAAGGCATGACTGTACACATTTCCTGTAAATGCCTTTGACCCAGTTTGTTGCTCTTGGACTTGGGAGCGGTATGATAGTCATCAACTGCTCCTGTGTTATATCACAGGTCAGCATGTTCATTGTTTTCACGTGGCGCAACAGGGCAGTGCAAATTTGACACCTTCTCAGCTGCAACTTAAGTAAACCCGGACTTTAAGATCACAGTAACGGTTTAACAGTTTGCACGTTTCAGCCTGTCCTGCTGACAAGGCCAGAACATCACACTGAGAATCATGTTACGTGATTTTCTAGCATTGCAACGTCCCTGTGAATAAGAGTAACTCCGTTAAACCAACTGTACATTTCCACTTCTAAAACAGGCCGTATAGCTAAAGCTTATTGACTCCTTAATGTTCTCACTTTGAGCAGATGGTGTGTCTGTGGAGTCTACGCTCATATACGTTCATCAGGAACCTGACGGGAGGAAACCATAAAACATTATGTCTGCTGTCCTCCTGCGACTTCTCTCCGGACGGAGCGATTCTCGCCACGGCGGCCTTCAGCGGCTCCAGCTGGTGGATCGACCTCTGGGACCCGTATACTGCCGAGAAACTGGCCACGTTGGCGTAAGTTTATAACATCTTCTCACTCTTATTTTGATGTTGTATATATTCCACAGTGTACCTGCCACCTGATGTGGATACATTTTGTTTTTTGCTACTTTTCCACAGTGACTACTTTGGAGATTACGGGCAAAACCAGATATCAGCAATACAGTTCTCCCCCGATGGTTTGCACCTAGCGATCGTGACTGATGACAGGTGAGAGATTTTCTTTATAAACGAGTTATGTAACAAATGTTTGTCACGCTGGACAAATGGTTTCAGACAGGTGTTCTGTATCTGCAGAGCTCTGAGGATCTGGGAGCCGGGAGAGAGACGAATGACGATGCAGACGAAGAGAGACCAAGTCTCTAACGGTCTCTGCTGCAAATACCACCCACAGGGGGGAGTCATCGCTACAGGGTAAATCAATCCTTCAGTGTTTGCTATAATTTGTAATTTAAACTTTGAACTCTTAGTGCATATAGATTTGGAAGGTAGATTGATGACAAATGGTGGCTAAATTCACCACAGTAAGATTAATAATCAGTAACTTTTGTATAAATGTATAACTAAAAAAAAAGAACCACTTCCACAAGTTAACTCGCCTCCCTGGTGCTCATCTAAAAATATTAAATTGGACATGCAAGAATTTTTCAAATACCCAGGTGTGCTTCTAAAATGAAGACAATCTGCATTTTTCATTTAAAACAGTTGGAACCACATGGAAGTAAAACAGAAACTTCCTGTCATGCCTAAGTAACAGGAAGTTGATTAATTTAACTAAATGCACTAAAGCACATAGTAAAAACCTACTAGTTCTTGATGTTTTTTTTTTTTACCAGGTTTTATTCTTGTTTCATGATTCTGATGCAAGTTGTCAACCAGCTTTGTATGTAGCCATAAAGCTATAGCACCCCCAGCACCATTACTTCCCACGGCCTTGCCTTTATAGGACTATTAGTTTTCTCAGCAAATAGTTTCCGTTCTTCCAAACAACCACACAAGCAGAACTCTAACCGAACACGTGTGTTTCTCTCCTGGCAGAACCAGAGACGGCCACGTGAGGTTCTGGAGGGCTCCCAGGCCGGTGCCCAGCTTGTGCCACCTGTGCCGATCCATCCTGCGTCACTCGGTGTCTACACACCAGATCGAGGCGCTGCCTCTCCCCAGGAGGATCCTGGAGTACCTCACCTACAGAAACATCCCTGAACGCCTCAAAACCTGCTCCTCCTCAGACGAGGAGGACTGGGAAAGTTAAATAGGAACATTAAATAACTGACAGTAACGCCTAGTGAATTTATACACTTACAAAAATGCCTTTTCTGTTTACTAGTAAGATATTTTGAAAAAATAAGGAAAACCAACTAGCTTTGTAATCGACTTTAGATGCACTAAGGAACTCATTTATTTGCACTACTTTATTAAGATGCATAAACTAAATGTTCACATCTGACTTGAATATCATGCTTTTATACAGTAATTTATTGTGTGTATATATATATATATATAATTCTAATCCTTGTTATTTTTATTCTGCTTAATTTGAACTTTATTATAACAGAAACTGGACTTATATGGAAATAAGCTTTTATTAAACAGGTGAAAACACCTCTACGTGTCCAAGTATTTTTATTCTTACACAAAGATGGATTGATTACTTGACCTCAGAGTGAATCTGTTTCACACCATGTGCAGATCTTTTAGATAAAAAGTGATTCTCAATTTTTGAGGTTGTACTTCCACTGAATAGGAAACTGTGGTTTAAAGCAGTGAAACATTTGCAAATTAATTAAAATGCAGCAGTTTGGTTCATGTTATTTTATTGAAGTAAAATGTAGTCACTGAAAACATTTCTCTTTACATTGCTGAGGTGATGACACTGATTTGTCTATGAGACAGAGCTATTTTCCTCTAAGAAGCTTCACTGACCACCAGGTCTCTCACTGCCTGGAAAGCTGCAACCATGGAGCTCAGCTGGATCTTCTCATTCGTTCCGGACGCAAGTCGATGTCTTAAAGAATGAGAAAACACACAATGAGCACAGAATGTAATCATGGAATCACTTGTTTGTTAAAATAAGCATCAGACTCACTCTATGTCAGCTAACTTGATGAGCAGAGCGATCCGAATAGCCGAAGGAAAGTCCACTAGAAGGAACAAACGACATTATCATAAAATCCTTTCTAAAAACAAAAAAAAACCCATCAAAAAAGCAGTGAATTGCATCAGAACATAAAAACAATAAATTTAAGAACATTAAGAGTGACCAATCATACTTCAGGAACATTTAATTTTTTAAAACCTTCACAAAACGACATTTTAGTGTTTTTGTACAAAATGTGTTGGAGAATATGTCCAAACATCTGTGGCCTAAAAATAAAGGTTTTACAATTACTTTAAAGGTTAATTAAAAGTCATCTAAAAGCAATGATTATTAGGCCAATAAAACCTTGAATTTTTCATTTTAACAGCTGATGTGACTTGCAGTAGCAACAAGCATCCCAGTTTTCATTTGATTGCAGTAATAAGAAGCTGAAAACATATTCCACACATTTGTTTTACCTCTGTGGATGAGCAGATGCACCTCAGTGAGAATATCATGCAGAGCCAAACCTTTCAAAGTCTTCAGCTGAAAGATTTCTGTCACAAGTCTTAAAGAAATGCAACAAACTTTATAAAACCATACAAAACCTCAAAATTATAAAGAAGCTTAACATACTAAGCTTCCATTAAAGCCAAGTTTCATCTGTTGCATTGCAGGGAAATCTTAATTATGCTGGATGGGATGTGGGAGAAAAGTGTCTAAATATACATTGAAAGGTGGACTAGTTTGGAATTTGTGCTCCAGAGTAACTTCATCTGAACGACGAGGTGAAGGATACGTTTGTAAGCCGTGTTGAAGTCTTTGTTGAGGCACCAATCGAGGATGTTGGCGATGTCTGAGCGGAGGGGGTGTCCGGTGCAGGTGTACACCGTGTCTTCTGTGATCTTCCCGTACGCCATGCTGGTGCTCTAAAATTACAGAGGCAGAGCACAGTTTACCCTTCTAATGTTAGGACACAGATACATGACAGGAAAGTGAAAATCAAAGTCAGACTGAGAGCAGCGATCATAAACTTTTAGTCATACCTGCAAGATGTTGAGCGATCTTCTCATATCGCCTGAAGATAAAGTAACAATGGCCTTCATTCCATCTGGAGTAATGTCAATGCTGCCACAAATGAAGGGAAAAGAAAAATATATATATTATATATACATTGGTAATTTGGTCAATCAACCCACAGCTCCTCATACTAAATAATAAACATCACTTTGAACCCTGATGTGATCATTTGTGTTTGCTTGTCCAGAAATTAGCACTGCATATATATATATATATATATATACATAAAGAACAAATATAGATGGAATTACAGTAATGGGTTAAAGATAAACATACAATAAAGTATTTTGTTGTAGAACTTGGACAAAAAAGTATGGAAGCCTGAAAACTTTACTTCCAATTTACATCATGAACAGTGCAAAGCCAATAAAATAAATGTGGTATGCAAAACTTAATAAGACTCATTTTACCAGCTATCAATCACCTTGGAGTCCAATATAAAATTATTACAAACTTTAAATCTGCCACTAAACTTAAGCTGAGGTAAAGTTCTCAGAGTAAAGCTGACTGATGGTGATGTAATGATGCTAAAAACGTGGGATAAACTCAATATTTGCCACTTTGTAAGCAGTTAAAGTATAAATGTCATAAAGAGTATTCAGCCATTTTTAACTATAATACACATGCTTTAATTTATAACAAATGTTGTTTTTAATTCAGCTTCTCACTTTGTTTTCAAGATCATTCACATTTAAGAAAACTAATATTCAATGAAAAAGGTTCAAAACACAACAGCGCCCTCTTTTTGTTTCGTCCTAAAGCACAACTGCTTAAAAAACAACAACAGTAAAATTAAAAACAACCCACTGGTACAATAATGTGGAAAATAACAGCCAGCTGAAGTCCCACAGGTTTTTTGGGCAGACACTTTCTAAACATCGAGAACATGTTCATTGGCACAGACTGAAAATGCAACATTTAAAGAGGGGAAAAAAGGCCCATTTTCCTACCGCTCCTGCTGGATCACATACTCCAGTCGAGGAATCATCTGGTCCGGAGACAGCGGGCCGAAGCGGAACCTGGTGCAGCGGGACTGCAGGGCCGGGATGATCTTGGACAAGTAGTTGCAGATGAGGCAGAATCGAGTGTTTTCTGTGAACTTCTCAATCACTGAGACAGCGTGAGGGCAGCACAACAGTAAGACAAGACACGTTAAACAAAGGATTTTACTGTCCCAAGTTGTCCTAAAGTTGTTAAATTTCTCACAGTGTCATATAATGCAATAGCAGTAACTGAAAGCACAATGCACCTTTTTCCTACTCAGACTCGCACAATTAATATCAAACAAAACCAGGAGAAAAAAACCCTAAATATAACAGAAAGAGCTTCTTCTGTTTTAATTCAGTCTGAAGTTTAATTGAAAGCCTTATCTAACTTTACAGACCAGAGATTTGTATTCAAAAATAGCCAAATTAAGTGGCTGCTCAGTGAGCCGTGTAGCTCACAGTGGGTGACGCCCTGGCGAACAGATGGCTCACCTCGCCGCAATGCATTCTGGGCATCCTGGGTCATGGCATCGGCCTCGTCTAGAATCACCAACTTGAAGCCCTTCCTGCAGAACGAGAGGACACAAAAACGGGCAGCAGTTATTAACTGTAAATAAGCAAAAAAATAAAAATAAAATAAACATTTGTTTCAAACTCACTTGAAAATGGTCCTGGTGCTGGCAAAACTCAGAATCGGACCTCGTACAACATCGATACCTCTGTCGTCTGATGCATTTAGCTACAAAACAAAATGAGCCCAATTTTACCCTCTTGCCATGAAGCCAAAACATCGTCACAGTCAGAAACTTGAAGCAGCATGTTATCCTGTACCTCCAACACCATGGAGTTGAACTCTTTGTCCCTGTACAGCTGCCTGGCGCAGGCGAGGATCGTGGAGGTTTTTCCTGTTCCGGGGGGGCCGTAAAACAAGAGGTGGGGAAGCTTGTCCTCACTGATGAACCTCTGGACTATAGGAATTAAAACAAACAGAATTAACAGGAACAGGAATCATTCTATTACTTTACAACTTAAGGTTTTAATAAATAAGACTGACACTAACAGCACAACTACAGTAAGACAGGCTGCCTGCAGGGAGAGTTATCCAAACACACCTTATCCATTTATTAAAGGGTAAGCTTTACTGTCTTATTATTACAGCCTGTATTTTACATTACAGATAAAGTATTTTATTTTACTTCAGAGGCACATATACTTACTGGTGCTTAGTATATCTTTGTGTGAGATTAAATCATCAAGTGTTTGCGGTCTGTATTTTTCAACCCTGGAATACAAAGCAGACAAAGCACTGGTGTTACTATCAACAATAAATTCTTGGGACTTTGAGGCAACACAATAGAAAAGTAACAGTATATTAGTACAAACTAGCTAGATTTAATAATAATTTGCTATTTTATTATATATACTGTATATAAATCACAATGACACTGTTTGACGGGTTTTCTACTATTCTGTAAACACTTAGTTACTGTTA
Source organism: Kryptolebias brasiliensis (assembly GCA_028566095.1). Taxonomy (NCBI): domain Eukaryota; kingdom Metazoa; phylum Chordata; class Actinopteri; order Cyprinodontiformes; family Rivulidae; genus Kryptolebias; species Kryptolebias brasiliensis. The sequence goes on along the minus strand of JAOXNZ010000001.1, from coordinate 27,149,097 downwards.
TCACACTGACTGACTGAGACGAACAGCTAGAGGATGTTAGCTAGCAGCTAGCGCTACAACTTTAACGTAACCGCGGCAAACATTAACTTTCAGCTCACCAAGGTAAATTTCTGCTTTGTTGCGGGGTTTTACTTGTTGACGCCATGTGTGTAGTTAACTGAGAATATGAAAAAACTCGGAGGTAGATATTTAGCGGTGTTTTTATTGCTGTGAAGTTTACTGTTGACGCTGGCCTTTTTTGCCGCGCTCAAGAACAAACGTGCCCCCAACACGTCATGACGTACAACCAATAGGATAACGTTTAGAGTCTCTTTGTGGGTGGAGTCACGGTGCACACTGTAAAAAGTTATGGCTTCATAATTAAAAAACAAACAAAAATAAAAAGCTGCTTAAAATGTCAACTATTTGGTGAGCTTCAAGTTTGCCTTACCTTAAAAATATTTTTCTATAAGTAACAGATTTCCTTATATATGGAAATAAATGATTGAACCGGTAGGTCTAGTGCTATTTTACTTGCCTGAACTAGCAGCATTAGCTTAAATATTTATGTCAAGGACTGAATGTTTTTTTTTTTTTCTAAAAAATAATTCCACGTTTTCCTTAAAAAAAAACAAAAACAAACTTGCTTGTTCCTTTCTGAAATTCTTTTCACTTTACTCAAGTATAATATATTCTACTCTGTAATTGTTCTCTCCCCCTTCTTTGTTGTGGTGTGTTATTCCTCTGCAGTACAGCCTATATGTGAATATTTAGACAATACTTAAAATTATTTGGAATGTTTATTCTTATATTGAAGTATTAATGCTTGGGCACCTCAATGCTGTGAATGGTTCCCCTCAAATAGCTTCATTATGATATTTTAATGGGGCATGACGAGAGAATGGATGCATCCTGCCTTAGAAAAACAACAACAAAGACAAATAAAACAACACCTCTATAAATTTAAGTCAAATGTAACTGGAATTCCCTTTGGATTCTTGGAGATGTTTTGGTTCTCATCTGAGAGCTTTTTGAAAATGAGAATTGAGAAAGCTCCTCGGACGAAAAACAAAACCTCTTCAAGAATCCAAAAGAAGACGTCCAATTTCCTTTGGTTGCTAGGATAAGGTCTAAAAATCTAAACCAGCAATTGAAATTAAAATCATAAATAAACTATTTCTCTCAAAAGCCTATTGAAAAATCAACAACCTGGTAACAAGAAGGCACTTATTTTTTAACATCTCCATGTTCTGCAAAGCATATTACATAGTTTTTCATTCTCCCATACAGTTTTTGTTATAAATTTATACACAGCTCCTTTATATTCTCCCTCATGCACCAATACTCATACTCCAGTGTCTTGTCCAAGCTGCAGGGACTGCAGACAGAGCCCCTGAAGGTGACCGCCAGCCTCCGGGCCAAGCCGTCCTGATAGTCATCTGAAGAAGCTGCAGAGCTCCTTCTAATTAAAAATTAGTTGACTAGTGAATGTTAAATGTGTGCATTAGTCGACTAGTGCAGAATATTCCCTGTAAGACAAAACTTAAAACCAGAAAAAAGGGGGAAAAAAAGAAAAATGTTGATTGCTGAATTGTCCACTGGCTGAAATAGCACAAAGTATGCAGAAATAGATTGCAAAAAAAAAAAAACGAACAGAAAAATAAAACACTAAAACACTAATAGCTGAATCAGCCTTCACACAAAAAAGAACATAATCAATAAGCATTTAGTCAGAATAGAGTTAAATGTTCTCAGACTTGAAGAAAGCTGGTTTTTTTTAAATGCAGGCCTGGAGCCTGAAGCTTTACGCACTTTCTCGCGAGAGCGGCCCCTCACGGCGGAGCCTGGGCGCTGCGCTGCTGTTGCTGTGGGTTTGATTGACAGGAAACATGTCGGTGTGGTGGGAACGAACCGGGATGCTGCTGCTGCCAAGGGAGACACGGAGGACCCGCATCCAGTCCCCACATCAGCACCTTTAAAAGGCTTTCCACCTCTTCAGCCCAGCAGAGTATGAAGCGCTGAGCAGCATCCTCCTTTTTCTTTTCTTTTTTTTTTTTTTTTTTTGCTGTCAGCATCCATCTGAGGGAGGCAGGGGCGCCCGATGGATGCTGTGTCAAACCGTGTCGTCCCGCTCGGTGTCTTCATCACATCTGGTTTGATTTAGCCCAGAGACACCTGGATGATCCAGCAGGAACTATAGGAGGACTGTTGTTTCAATGGAGTCACGGCTTAAACCCTGGTTCTGAAAAACCCACAACATTCATGGCGTTTTGCAGGTTGCACTCCGTGGGCTCCTCCACGTTTCTGTTTTTAAATTAATCCATTTTACCCCTTTTATTGGAATTTTCTTTTTTATATATATATAAGTGCAAAAGGGAAAATAAGATCCTCTGGTCGCTAAACTATGAACGAGGAGATGACAAAAAGCGAGGAGCAGCATCTGAGTTTGCAGAAAGCCTTGCAGCAGTGCGAGTTGGTGCAGAATATGATCGACATAAGCATTTCCAGTTTGGAGGGTTTACGGACCAAATGTGCCACATCCAACGACTTGACACAAAAAGAGATACGAACGCTGGAGGTAAGCACTGCTTCGTTTCCCCCTGAATTGGTGCAGCTTCATCTCCATCAACACCGAGGGCTGTCACCGTGCGCTTTCTAAGCCACTCTGCATATTTATGTGTGCCTTTTCAGCGCATTGTGCTGTCATGGCATTAATATGCAAAGATTCCTGCTTTAAAGCCCCCCCAGTTTGTGCCGTCTGGTTTTGTTTGTTTGTTTGGGGTTTATTTGTGTGTGCAGTGCAATAAATCAGGAGGGCCACGGGGCTGCAGTGGGCTGTTAGGGACTTGCGCATGATTCTGCAGGTGGCGGTGGAGAGGAAGGTGGTTCTTCTCCATCAGAATAATATGTGAGGCAGCAGAGGCCTGTATAGGCTGCCCGTGTTTACAATCCATTACCAGCATATAGACGCAGTCTGCGCATCTGCTATCACGGCACATCCAGACCCCGCCGTTATTACGCAAGGCGGACAGATTGTTGGTGAAAAAAAAGGTTAATTGGCCCGTGGGGTATTTCGTATGTTGCGTTGCGTAATGCCCATAATACCCCGGTGTTTTTGTTTGAGATGTCCGTTTTCAGACCACTTAAAGTGGACCCCTCCCTCCCCCCTCAGCACCACCACCACCGGTGACAGGCACTTTCAGGACATTAAAAATGCCATAAAGTGTGATGATAAGGTCAGAGATCTGCAGAACAGCACAGCATTAGAATGGTTATTTGGTTGATGTCTGAAGAGATTAAAGGTACTCACTGCAAACTATGAAATCAAACAAAAAAAAAAGGTTGGACTGTTACAAGTGGTGCAGTTTGAAAGAGTTTACTCTAGTAGTTTTCCAAATATATTGATATGCAATTCTGAAATACAGGTACACACTCAATGTAAACAAAGCACTTTTATCTGCATACTTCTCTCAACAAATCTGGGTGTAAATACAATACATCAGAAATGTCAAACGGCTCCTTCATGGACATTCACGTTGACCTGTTTTCAGTCACTTGGACAGTTTCTGTCGGTAAACAAACACACGTGATAGTTGGCAGCCGTTCACAAATTGAACTTATTTTAAGAACATGTTAACCATCAACATGAAAAAAAATTGTGCAGATTTTGTTTCTTCACGAATGTCTGTTTGACTGGTTTGCATCACATTGCAATGAGCACCGTTAAAACAAACACCATTAAGTGCAGTAAAGTGCCCCATAAAGTCACCACTGCAGCATGTGTGTGTGTCATCAGGACATTTTAAAGGTACTTATTGCAAAGTATGAAATCAATCATTAAAAAAGGCTCTCCTGAACTAAATCACATGGTGCAGTTTGAAAGAGTTTACTTAAGTAGTTTCCCAGATATATTGAAAGCAGTTCTGAAATGCAGGTCCACACTCAACATAAACAAATCACTAGCTTGAATCTGCTGTAAACCACAGTGAAGCTTGGGTCTCATGGTTTACCTAAATTAGCTAGCTGTAGTCTGTGTAGGTAAAGAAATACAGCAGGTAAGTTTAAAGTTTGCCTTATTTTCAGTCACTTTGGCTGTTTCCAAAAGTAAACAAACTCTCATGGTAGTTGGCTGCCGTTCACAAACTTGAGGACACTTTAACCATCAATATGAGAAAAAAGATTTGCGGATTTTGTTTCTTACTATGGATATATAT
>JAOXNZ010000001.1:27107023-27120535 GCA_028566095.1 Kryptolebias brasiliensis | reverse complement strand
CCTCAAATATCAAAATATGGAAAAGTGAAAAACAAAAATTAATAATTTATTCAAAATACTTCCAGAATTAAATGAATATTTTATTTAAAATGGAAAAAAAGGCACACTTATTTTTAGTTTGAGTACATGATTGAATTTTTCAAGTTTTAGACTAAAACTCAAGCTTTCAATTTCAAGTTTTTCGATTACAATTTCTTTTTTCAAATTAACAAAACATTTGGCCCTAATTTAGCTCCACAGGATGCAGGCTGAGATAGGAGAGCTCAGGTGAAAACTGAAATATTTAAAAAAAAAAGTGGCATCAACAAAAAACATATCAGGAACCCAGGGAGCTCGGGAAGACAGAGGAGAAACCGGACTGCAGCATGAGCTGACAAACAAAACAAGAACAGGTAAGGATGTGTGTGGCAGGACTAAGGAGCAGAAACTGACTGAGGAGCAGTGGCATGGAAAACCAAACACAAACACAACCATGAATACAAAAAAACTAACAAACATTAAAACTAACATAAAGCACAGATCCTGACAACTAGAACCTAATCCTTGAACTGAACCCAATCAGATTAATTCCTAGGAGGACAGCACTGCTCATAAAGAAGCACTGGGCTGTCGGTAGAGATAAGGGGCCTTCGGGTTTAGTTCCTGACCAGCCATCTCTATGTCTGGTGCTATGCTGATCAGATTTGGCCATGAACAGGGTCTGTGATGGCTAGGTAATCAGGAACCAGAGTTTGCCTCAGGAGAGCTGCCCTCATTTTGATAATGCCATTAGATGACAGTGACCACGCCTCCACTTGATAAGTTGCTATTCAGGAATTGTCATATGCTTTTCAATGGCCATCTGGGTTTTATTTGCTTTATGCCTGCCTGCACACCAGGTGACATCCACACATGTGTCCGTTGGTGTGCGCGTGTGGGTATCTATGGCCAGTGGATCATTGCCGCAGTGAATAGGCTGAAACGGCATTAGAGAATTGATTACCGGTCCCAGAGCGATGATAGACTGCAGGCGGCATGTTGAGCCTCTCTAATCAATGGCCTGTGTGTGCCTGGAAATGTTGCATCTTACTGAGAAAGGGCAGATCTACTGGCTTCCCTGATTGCCAAGTATCTCTGGTAATACATCATAATTGGTTGAAAAATGGTACTGGCAAGCATCAAGTTGGCTGTTTTTAGTACTGGCATGAAGCATTTCTTTGATTTGTATCTGTATGTGCAATAGAACTGGCTTTACTGCAAAGTTGGCATCTGTTTTTCCTCATCATTATTTAAATACTTCATGAAAAAGTGAAAATACTTCTCTAATAAAGTTCAGCTTAACAATTTTTTTTTTCAGTCATTGCTTCACATCACGTTTAAACGTTTCCCTCAAAGATTTATAATATTTCAAGCATCAAAAAATTATTTCAATAAATGGTTGCATTTTTAATTAACTATGTTCCATCCATATCCACAATATTACTCCTTATAACTTAAATCTGAATTCTAATAATCTCACACTGCTCATTCTGTCCTCATTTCCTTGTGCCTAATTGCCTGACATTATGGCCAGGACACAATAACCAGGGATTACACTTTGACCTCAAGAGACATATTTCTTCCCTTTCTCTTAATGAGATATAACCTAATATCTCATTATCACTGCATAATGTGCCACCGCTGAAGGTGTGAAGCTGCTCGGCATATGTCGAAGGAGAAATTGAATTGGGTTTTTCCGCTGATAATAAATTGCCCTTCAAAACTAATAACTGCCTGTTGTGTTCCTATTGCTTTTAAAACGTTGGTTTGAAGGCATATTCAGGGGATAGTTCAGATCTTTTGAAATGTGGTTTCATGAAAAGGTTGAAAAAAAAATGAATATCTTATCTGATTAGTTGATTAATGAAATCTAAAGTGGATTGTTGCTGTCTTAAAACATATTCAATCTTTAAAACTTTATAGTGGTCCATGCAAATACAGTTTTATAAACCTTTACATTAATATCAGTTAATAATTTCATGGTTATTCCTGCAGAAATATCTCCTTGTACCTCCCTGAAGTGGGCCAGGCTGCACAACTAGCTGCTACTGCTGCTATTAGGTGCAGTTTCTTGTCGTATAATTATATGATCTTTAAAGCAATTGTTTAGATCTTTAGAAGTGGGTCTCTGGAAACAATAATATCTTACTGTTATGGATAGTTCTTTGAATATCTTAATGTTTGGAAACAGAGTTTAATTCTAACCAATTTAATGAGCTATAAGGATTAGTCTGAGTGAGGTTCAGACAACCCCAATCTCAAGGATTTCATGTAAACACTGTTGTATAAACATTTACATTGCTATCAATTTTGCATTACACAATGGAAGTTTTTTTTTACTTGGAAGTTTTTGGTGATTTGTAAGCACCTCTTCTTGTGTTGGTTTTGGTAACCAAAATTTGTAAACAGGTCATGGATAGGATGCAAATGAACTTATACACTAATTAAAATCATTTGAAATATTGTTTTTTAGAGTACGCTGTCTTTGTTGTTTGTTTTCAGAACATCTGGAATGATATTTCTAAAATAGCCCCCATTTCAGCCTATCTGCATTTCATTGTTAGCTGCGAAGTATTGGCTTCAGTTTCTGGTCTTTCTGCTTTCATTGTTTAAAAACTGTTTGTTTTTCAGGTTGCAAAACTCAGACAATGTCGGGGTCTGTTTGTCAGAAGTCTCTTCTTCAGTTTTATAGCTTTATGGTTTTCAGTTGAATGTTTTTGTCTCTGGGATAATGTGTTTTTTCTTTCAAGTTGCAGTGAACCGCAGAATGGTTTAAGCCCCCTCCCCACCCTATCCCCTTTAAAAACAATAAGCAAATTGCCGCCTTACCAATGTGTTTAGTATTATCTCATCTAAAAAAGTCTCACCTGGGGATGAAACAACAACCAATTTTGCAAGTTGGTGACACAAAAGAAATAAACTTGCTGGAAATGCAACTTTATTTTTTCTCACCTCCTGCTGAGTCCAAATATATTCAGCTGTGTTTTGGCTCACTCTTTTTTTCCTTCTGAAAAATATTTTTGGTTTTGTTTTCCTTTTTAAATTCTCAACTGTTTTCATTTTTAGCCATTTTCAACTGTGTAGTTAGGATAATATTTGCAGCTCTCAGTTTTAGAAGTGATTAAGGAGAAAGCTCTACAGGGAATCTACAGGGAGTGTGAATTGGAAGATTAACAAACATCTAACTCATCCACAGAACAGGAATGCTCAATTAGATGAACAATTAGGTGGGATGGATACAAGCTTAGAAATTAAATATATTGTGTTTTCATTTAGGGGTTGATAATATTTTTGAGCAGCAAATACAAATGTTGCTTCTTGTTAATCAATTTGTTAGACTTGAGTGAAATTAACATTAGTGCTTGTTAGCCTTAGGTAATCAAAAATTCAGCTTTAAAAAAACATTTTTATTAGCGTGTTATCTAATAATGGCAAATGTGTTCATTTGAGCAGCTGAATCAACTCTGTCTTGATATTTTATGCCTGTATCATATCAATACATTATATTGAATAGTCTGTATAATATTTTAAATATATTTAAAACATATACGACAAGTGCATTCTGTAATATGTTCACTGTATAGTGTAGAAACTCATCAAATAAAAGTATCTTTGTAGACACAAAAGAAGGCTTTTGCTCCTCTGGTAATGATTCAAGGTGATAATATACTATAAAAAATAGATCCTCTGACATGACTTTAACAAGAAGCGCAATCTTGTCACGAGAAAATGGTTTCATCCTTTATTTCTGTATTCTCTAAAGAAGGCATATTCTTTATTTCTTTTTTGTTCAATACAAGCTAAGACCTGGCTGATTGCACAACCATAGACATGATTGTTAAAATTATTTGTAACAGATATTAATTTAAAGTACTGTTTTTTCCATCTTTAAAAAGTTTTACAGACATTTTTTTTGTTTACTTTTAAAGTGTCATGCTGTTACAGTTTCCACATCTTATAAGTGATGAGTTGATGCAAAACAACATAAGGTGCTGTCCACATTGAAGTTTTTTTTATGGTTTTAGTTTTGGGTCCAGATGGAAATGTCCATTTAGGAAACCCAAAATGGTATTTTTTAAACAGGTCCCAGAGTGAAAAAACTTTTGAAACACCACACGTGTACTTTGGGTAGACCGCCACATGCAGGCCTGGTATAGTTAATACAACATTTTGGGTTGTTTGCAGTGTTTTCATGGGGTTGAAGACATTTCTAGAAATTATGTCATATTTATGAGGATACTTAATAATAATAATAATAATTAAAGTTCTAGTTTGTTCTCCTGGCTTTTCATCTGAGCCTTACTATCAACATCAACATTGTCATGAAGCCCATTTTTAAACCTGATCAGAAAGTCGGGTACCCAACCTTTGGTGTTAATTTAAAAATAAAGCGCTTGTGAAACTTTTTTAATCAGAGACTTCTTATAAGCTTTGGAGTCAAAGAATAAAAATGTTATCATCACTTTTTTTTCTGGTATTGCACTTTGTAATATTTGGAAAACATTAGGTGAACACTTATAATACCTGAGAAAGTTAATGATTTTGTCTCAAAATGTCTCCCTAAATGCAATGAATTTCTTTTTACTCCTTACAAGTGTTGGAGGAATAAATATTTCTTACTCCTCTGATAGATCTTTATTATATTGCATTATTTTTGTAGGAAGCACTCTGCATGCCCAACACCACCTACATTTTAAGTTTTAATATAACAGCAATTTAATTTAGGTTATGTTGCACTCTTTATGTGTCTGTTGTTTTTATGTTGTTATTTTTCTCTTTAGCTCTCTCTCCTGTCTCTTTTCATGCCCTTTTCAAAGTGGAGAGGCTATTTGGACTGGAGTGTCAATCAGTGAACCTCATTGTCTATGTTAATGAGTAGTAACACGCATTTGTGGAAAAGGCCAAGTGAGTTTTCAGTCTGTCACTGTCCCGCTTGGCACACCACACTAAGATCATTTGGGAAAGTGGGCGTTTTTGTTTTTCCCCTGCCTCTTGTCTTGCCATCCCCCAGTAGGAATGGTAATATCATATAGTTAATGCCACCTTATGAGACTTTTATAGCTTTTTCAATGTTAAGCACTTTCTTATTGAATTGGATGTTTGCTAATAAATCACATGGTGCCGGGGGTTGGCATGATTCACTCTCTTCTTCTCTCAGGGTAATTCTACCACGCAACACTCAGGGGAAGCAAATTTGCATTCCTTCCATGACTAATTTAGCTGTTTGCTTTCACTGGGCTGGTGTACACATCATATATTTCTCTACCCCTTTCCTTTTCCTTTTTGCTCTCTATTTCCTTCTCTTTTTGACTTCACCCCTCTCATTATGCATCTCTTTGAGAACTTGTCAATGTGTTTTTTTTACAGTTCCTAATTCCTAATTTTATCTATGGTGCAAATGAAACAGGAATGGAGTTGCTCAACTTTTGAACACAAGAGAGAAAATAATATCCAGTCAGCAAACAAGTGATTGTAGAACAAGAGGCACATCTGTAATCCATCTAGGCAAGGCTGTAATGTTCTCTTACCTTCAAATTAATTATTAGGCTGGGCTTCAGTTGTCCAATGGTAAGCTAAAACTTTAAAACAACTACAGTATGAGATGCTGTTTGACCCTTGCATGACATCAAACCAGCACTCATATGTTGCAGTATGGACTGAAAAAGAGAACTGAAACTGCTATGAATTGTTGGGTCATGGAGAAGGGACTGTTGGGTATTTGGCATGATTTAAGGAAACAATTGATAGTTGTAAAGTTGGGTTGACTTGTAGGTTGATTGTTCACCAAGTACCCATCCTAATTAAAAATACATTTGCACTGTTTTTTTTTTTGTGGCACAGACAGATAATTGGTGCCTATTCTTTTGAAAGAAAACACTTCAAACACCGACTGATGTACTGAAATTATTTATTTTTTAAGAGATTCAGATTCTTTTTTTTATTCACCGATTTTTGTTAAAACCTAGCACAGTTTCTCACCAGTCATCAACCTGTGTCCAGACCAGATGATAACCAGTGTTGTGCAGCAATACGGAGCAATGCCTGAAAACAAGATGTTATCGTCTCTTTATCATAATAGTTTATCATCTTGTGGCTGCATTACACTTACACTTCTATCATTTTCTGGTTGCTAACTTTTATAAAGATGACAGAGTTTAAGAAATATCCAGTTTTAACTGGTCCCTGCCAACTTCAGTTTGGTAAATTATTTCTCCACCTGACTGAATCGCCTGTCAGTGGGAACAACAATGGAGCTGTTGAACAAACTTGAGATGAGTTTGGTGGTTCAGAGGTCTGGAACCAAGCTAATCTGGTAATACAGATTGGAGCAGAGGTACAGTTTCTATGGTTACCTGAAGTTTAATACACCTTGTGCACTGGTTTAAAACAGGTATTACACTGTTGGCAGGAACTATCTTGAACTGTCCAATATGGGATTAGACATACAACACTCAGTTTTTCTTCATGTAAAACCAAAACACTTCTAGCTCTTAAGAAGAAGAGCCCAAACACTAAATAATAATAATAAAAACAACGATTCTACTTTGGTCAGTTGAATTCAATGAATGTTCTTCTTGCAGTTCAGCTTTGTCTCATGGACTAATCTGTAATCTGTGGGCATGTTTACTGCCTGACATTGTCAACAGAAAAAAATTATAGCTCCTTAGACATTCCACTAATAAATGCAGAACACACACATTGTCACATTAGTCATTGACCTCTGACCTTTGAGGATATTTAGGGCTCCATGCTCAGCTATGTAGAACATTCACTTTGTAGTTGAGTGCACCTCACAAAGCCATGCATGCAAAATAGTATATGTGAGAAGGAAAAAAAGGGTGGAAGTTTTTCCTCTGTGGACTGAAGCTCATCCATGTTAATCAGGGTTCTGGCCCCTTTGCCATTAATGATAATTCAGGTTAGAGGGGATGTCAACACCAGGCCGTTAGCAGCCAGATGCTGCCACCACTCCTTTCCATCCATTTACTCATATATCAGCTGTAATGAGTGCTCATGCCTTCCTCCCTCGATGGCGCAGAAATTGGAGTCATGATTATGAATTTATATGAGTGTTTAAGAGTAGAGGTTAGCCCAAATGCCACAGTTGCTGTTGGAGAATGGATTTATTAGGCAGGTGAGTTTTCTGCAGTGATTTGTAAATGAGTCAAAGCTTGTTGGGGCACATAACAGCTTTCAAGTGGGTGATAAGAAGTTATCCTGAAAAGTTGTGCTATTTTTTCCAGAGAAGGTTAAAAAAAAACTTATCTGTGACAAATTGTCACATTTTAAACTCTGCGCATAGGTCATTCTGGTAATTTTGAGGAAATCTTGTTTTGTTTTTGACTTAATTAGAAAAAGAATTTCCTGCCACAATCATTAAAGCCTAATTTTGATTTATACTATAGGGAAGATTGAAAATGATCTTCCCATAAGATAGAACATCATTCTGACAAATGCCAAGCAAAGAAGTAAATGCAAAGTTTACTGCTTGTTGCTGATTTATTTAAAAGTAAGCGTATGACTGTTTTACTAGCCAACAACCATAAAGGCAGTTATTGCTATCATTTATCATTCCAGCCATCAAGGGGAGGCTTCCATCTCACTGTTTCATTCTGGTGTTGAAGTCGCAACAGATAATATCAGCTCCAGGTCCCATATTTTCCCCCGACTCGCCTTGTTTGTTTTTTGGGTTAGCTGTCATGTACTGCTGTGCCTGGGCTTCTAAACTACCACTTAACCCACAAGGCTGTGGGTCAAATAGCTGCTCTCGCGTCGGGTTCTGTTGCTTTAATGCTTGGATTACGAAGTTTAAGGTTTGAGCAATAGTTTCATTTTGGCAGAACAGAGAAAATAGATTCAGATTCAACTGAACACTAAGAAAAGAGAAGTGGTGAGAGAGAGATCTGCTGGTGTGCATGCAACAGATAAGAGAAGAACGCTGGAACATAAAAAAAATAATCTAATTGCAGATTTCTTACTAGATGTCGTATAGTTCAACTCACAGTTTAGGATAAAAAGTTAAAAGCTTGCACATTTGATATTATATTCAGCTTTTTTTGCCACAGTATGAGCAAAAAATAATCAATATAAGGTTACAAAAAAAAAAGTTCAAAGCCATCTTTTGGCTCTGTTTTTATAAATCAGCATCATATAAGCAGAGTTACATAGAAATGGAATTGAACTGATTTGGAATGAGTGAATTCTAAATTGATTTAATTTGTGTATATTTAATTGAACTTGTTTACTTTCTCTTAGTGCCTTGGCATGGCCTTCAATGTGATTAGGAGCGCCATAAATAAACTGAACAACTGAAAATGCTCATTATTCTTGGTAATACTGCATATAATACCCTCAGTCTGATTGGCTAAACTTGCAAGTTTGGCTGACTGCTGTCTTCTTTGTAAGAGATCTTCTCCAACCCAACCTCTAATTTATACATTCACACCAGCTAAGGGAACATTTTCAACTCCTCATCAGTTTCTTTTTTCAAATCACATGCTTCAGTTTCAGTCTTGTTCAGTGGTTAAACAAAATTAACAAATACTGGCATGAACTTGATTGAATATCTACCAGAACCTTTTGTATTCTGCTTTGAGTTCTTCGAAAACTAAAAGATTAGTTTCAGTGCTTTAACATGAACGTACTGAGTAGCTTATTCAGTGAGAAAATGTGTTGATAACATCACATTGTAATTATTCCTGTCATGCATATTTACAGTACACTTAGTGGTAAAGGACTTTTGAGCAACTGTTTATCTTTGCAAGTTTTTGAAACAAAATTTTCTGTATTTCTTTTCATCCCAAGCACTGAGAAATGAGAATCAATAGAAAAAGTTTTGATGCCAAGAATATTTAATCATCGTACAACTCTGTGTAAGTTTAGACTTGTGCATGCTCAACAATAATTAACCACCATTTTGTCATCCCTAGTTCTGCTATCATTGCAATTCAGACTCTTTTGTTGGACAAAACAATGACTTCTCAAACAACAAATTTTCTCAGGTGGCAAGTATTCCTTACGTACACAAAAATATACCAAACTACAATAATGAAGAGTCATCAGTTCTGCTTTGTTTTCCTAAACACGTTTCTTAAACTGTGATTTATTGCTATTGTTTTTAAGAAGTAGTGATGCATTAAAAAACTTTGAGGCATAAAACAAATATATATTGTTATATTTAGGAAAAAATTGAACATGTATTTCAGACCAGATTGAATTACTCTGGCCTTTTGCATACAGCTTGCATCAGAGGCAAACACTGTTTTTACACGGATATATTAGAAATATCACAAACAGCCTCTTCCCATCAACTTGGCTCCATGCAGGGGGGAGCTGGTGACTCAGGTTGTAGATTAGCAGTATAAATTAGTTTCCAGCTCCAGTAGATTTTTTGGGCAACCTCTTGTTGGGTGAGAAGCTCAGCAATTTTAGAAAAACTCAGAGTAGGCAGAGTAGGCCACATCAGGAGGACTGATCTGAATCAAATGTTGCTTCCTTTACATTTTCAGGATGCTTTATTCGTATCTTCCAGGAAGCATATCTATTAGGAGATGTGGGATGGGCTAGAAATGTTATTTCTTTGCCTAGTTTCAGAAGATTTTGGTGGTTTTCTTGAAAAGCTTGAGAAGGGGACCTGTGGCAGGGAAATCTAGGTGTTTTGTCTTTGACTGCTTCCACAAGTTGTGACAAAATAAATAAACAGACAATCCACTTTTAGAATTTAGAAAACTATAGACAACCATCCTCACACCTTCTAATTCAAGTTACCTCTGATCAATCAGGAACAAAGTGGCAAAAATTTCTGGAGCTTTGACATCAGGGTGGTTGGAAAACAAGCTTGGTTGTTTTGGCCAATAAACAGTGGTGAAACCAAATTTATTCAATTACAAAACCATCAAACATGAGTCTGAAACTAGGGAACATTTAAAGTTGTTTCAGGATATGATATAAATACCAGCAGAGCTATTGTTTGTACAGTCTGTATAGAAATGTTTATTCTGGTAAACAGTCTGCTCTTCCTTCTAGAGCTGACAACAAGCCTGCAAAATGAAAACAAACAAAGGACAAATATTCCTTATTCAGTCACGCGACAGCTTGTACAGCTCAAACCAGTTTAACTAGACAGGTGATGCTCTGTTGGTTTGCAACAATCAATTTCTCCAATAAGTTCCTCCAACACGTCACAAGCCTTCGTTCCTGGTTATTGTTTCCAGTTCCCAGCAATTGGTCTTCTATATCTTTTGGTTTCCACCACCCCCTCTTCCTTTCTAATTTTCTGTTTCTCACATGGTCTTGTTCTCTTTTCATTCCCTTGTTTCTTTCTTTTTTATTGCCTTTGGTCCCTTCCTGTCTCTTCCACTTCACGTTCACCTTTTAGTCCACACTCAACACACATTTTTACTTCTATTTGAGACTTCTAGCACTCATCCAGCATCTGACAGCTCACTGACATTCATCCTAATCTCAAGAGGAAATGCTCACAGTTAATTAAGAAGATTACAAGATAACAACAGAGAGAAAACCCCTTTTTATTCTGTGCATATGGTCATCAAGCAATACATTTGACCAGGTAGTCATCTGGTGATGTCATCAAACACATAAACCAAATTTACACTCAATTTGATATGATCATGATATCTGAAACTGAAGAGCAGTAAAGTGACATGGTTATGAAAAGTGGTAGTACACTGGAAATGTTTTTAGTTCATCATTTCACAAATCACAGACTGATCTGCTCTTTGTTTGAGTGGGTTTTCTCCCACTGAACAAAAACATGCATGTTAGGTGAATTGGTAACTCTAAGTTGTCACTAGGTATAAGTTATGGTGGAAATGATGGTTTGTCTTGTTTGTCTATATGTGGCTCTGTGATGGACATGCGATCTGTGCGCCCCGCCTCTCACACAATGACTGCTGGAGATAGGCACCAGCTCCCCCTGCAACTCTGCATGGAAAAGCAAGTAAAGAAAATGGAAGGAAAAAGAAGTTCTGGTAACTTTACAGTTTTTCATAATCTTGAGAATATACAATAAAAATGTATTATCAAATAATGGTAATAGGGAACTATATATAGTTTTAGATATTTTATTTAAAATCTGTAGGTGAAGCTTCTGGAGATGAGCTAAAGCTGAACACTGGTGGAGCTATGAAAAGTTTTTTTTGTTTTCTTAAAGAAGTTTAGTGTACAAAAATGGTAAGTGTGTGTAAACAAAGTTTGTCTTAAACCTTTTTACCTATTTTTACAATAAAGAGTTTTTTATTGTTCACATTTGTTTTCTCTTCCACATAAATTTAGGTAACCTGCAGATATTATCTTACATCCATTTGATCGTTTGACAGCTTGTCTTTTGCTATGTTTGACATATTTTTAGCACTGTTGTTGGAGTTCCAGGGCATTTGCTTTGGTAGTCCTGGTTATGTGAAGTCATGAACTCTGGGAGACGTTTTGAGCTGAGGTTCCTCAAGAATGAAAAACACAATAGACTCCACCAATTATCATTTAGATTACCTCATTTTCCCATTCATATGTCATATATTGAAAATAATACCATGAAAAATTTTATTTGAATAAAGTACATTTATTTTGCACATATCTAAATTAGTATGTTTGGAAAGGCAATGAGAACTGACCGTTTCCCTTTTCATGCAGTAACTTCAGGTTTGCTGCAAATTAGGTTTGGCATTGGCTTTACAACACCACCTCAGGACATAACATGAAAAGTTGACTTGCCAGACTGCCAGCTTTTATTCAAACCAGGTTTGATGCTGCAGACTTTTGAAAGCAGGCACACCTGCTTTGGATGAAACTGCTGAAAGGGCTCCCAATATTTCTCAGTTGTAATCATTATTCTAACCAGCTTTATTTCACCCCCCCCCTCCCCCAACTTTATTAAAGAAGCACAGAACAGTGGCTGCCAGAGATATTGTTCCACGGTTCCATTTGCATAAAAAGCAACAGGGTGCCTTATAGGTTTCTGCAGAGCTGTCTTGAATATTTCTGAAGAAAAAAAGTGGACTTATGTCGATGGATTGCTGCAAGTAATTTACTTGACTAGATGGGCGCAAGTGCTAATTAGAACAGGCTCAGATGAACTGCAGAAAGCAGCATCTTTGTCAGTAAATGTGATTTGTCGAGGGAACAACTGCTATGTAGTTTTTATAATATTCATCACCCTGTCTTTTTAAAATCCTCCCGATGTGTCAAAATCTAATGGAAAAGTGTTGCTTGAAGGATCACCACTCTTCTGCTCTCACCCGTCCTTGATCAAATGGAACTTTTACTTGAAGGTGTCGCTGTAATTATTGCATCTGCAAGCACTGGGAGAGTGGATATGGAGCGAGTGGGTGGATGAACGCGTGTGCACATGAATGTCAGGTTCTTTTTTAATTGCCAGCTTATTGTGAAGAGCAAATCTCATCTTTCTGAAGCACAAACTATCAAGAACATGTAAGACAAAGCTTTTTATCTCATCTCATTGGTTTTTAAATAAAATAGAATCATGACATGACAAACTAATACTGGTGCTGACTTATTATACTTATGTGCATTTGACTGTATCACCCTCCACCAACAACCAAAGCGGATAATGTTTTTGTATGTCTGTGTGTGTTCGTTCGTCTGTAGTGTTAGCAAAGTATCTCATGAACCAGTGGGCAGATTTTGATAAAAAAGTAATCACTGGATGAACATCTACTGATTAACTTTTGCAGTCGATCCCATTCAAAATGGCGCCACAACTAAATGACCTTAGCAAAGACAAAAATGGCTATAACTTTTACAGATATTTAGCTAAAATTTTGTGTAGTAGCTGAGAGTCAGTCCGAAAATATATTGAGTTCTAACTGATCACACAAGATTTGGAAGTGAAGTAAACTGTGCCTGTCTGTCAGCAAAGTATGTCATGAACCACTGAACAGATTTGAATGAACTCTCAGAAACTGGGTTGACATCTACAACTCATTAACTTTTGAAGTCACCTCAATTCAAGATGGTTGCCACAACTAACTGGCCTTTGAAGAGCCAAAATTTGCTTAACCTAGCCAAATTTACTAATATTGAATTAAGGTTTGGTTTGATAGTAGCTCAGCATCATCCCAGCACATTTTCTGATCACTACATATTGAGCAATACTTTTGCTTAAAAGTCAAAACTGTTTGTTGATAGGCGGATTGGTGCAGCGTCTGCAGTGAAGCGGGCGCTGAATCAGTCTGTCATGGTGAAGAGAGAGCTGAGTCAAAAGGTGAAGCTCTTGATTTACTGGTCGATCTACGTTCCTACTCTCAGCTATGGTCATGAGCTTTGGGTCATGACCGAAAGAACGAGATCACGGATACCAGCGGCTGAAATGAGTTTTCTCCGCAGGGTGTCTGGGCTCTCCCTTAGAGATCGGGTGAGAAGCTCGATCATCTGGGAGGGGCTCAGAGTAGAGCCGCTGCTTCTCCGCGTCGAGAGGAGCCAGTTGAGGTGGCTTGGGCATCTGGTTAGGATGCCTCC
>JAOXNZ010000001.1:27067878-27104695 GCA_028566095.1 Kryptolebias brasiliensis | reverse complement strand
AATAAAACAACAAAAAAACAAAACACTTCCCCCTTTTAAAAAAAAAAAAGTCTTAATTTGCCTTTGTAAAAACAACTCAGTTGAAGGTTGTATGAATATATTGTTTGTTCATATTAAAGTCAGATAGTTCTTTACTTTCCCATGGTTCTTATCAATCAAACAATGTTTATGTTACTACATGATATTGGCAGCCAACTGCATCTGCTGTCTGGATTTCTTGCCTTGATGCCATTGATAAAGATTAGTGCTTTCTGCAGTTGGTTCAAACGTTTCACAGCAATACAATGTTTAAACTTCCCACCTTCTTTAGATATAGTTTGAATGGGCTTAAGCATGAAGAGGCTTTACTCTGTCGCCCTTTGGGTGACCTTGTTTAGCTGTAGTTCTGAGATAATTCAAAAAGTTTTCAACTGACTCTCTTTACTGTTTTTTTTTTGGGGTGTGAATGAGCTCTTTGTTTACAACTAACATAATTACAACCTTTTATTTAACAACCTGAATGCAATAAAAGGCTGTAAATTTGCAGGGTATGAGACAGTGAAATGTGGGATGAGTTGTTAGAGTAAATAAGCTTATTCATGAATATAGGATGAGTGCCTTTTGTTCTTATAATAAATAGTTTACATAAACTGTTATATTTTTAAAAAGTTAAATCCAATCTCAACTATAATGACAAGAAAATGAGATATAAATTGGCTGAAACGGCCTATGTGACTGAAAATCTGCACTTATAATTTACTGAAAGCTAATTAACAGTGCACAGATTATTTTTATAATGAAGGACAATGAAGGGTATATATTCTGCATTACTAATTATCCCCACAAAGTCACCTCATGTTATCCCGAGCTGCAGTTATGAAATAAATTATAGTGTGTTTAGCATCCTGGAGAAATGATGACTCACATTACATTGGTGGGATTAGAGGTATGCAGTTAACCTTTGCTAGAGCAGGTTAGCTGTGCAGAATGTGTTACCATGAATGTCTTTTTCTACTAAAAGTGGCCCATTTTTACGATACAGAAAACTTTGAGTAAATACTCTTAAACAGCTATAATCCATCAATCTTGCTTGGTGGTTAATTTTTCTGAGAAAATTGTTCATTTTGAGGAAAAACAAGGAGACATGAAGGCTTAGACAGGAAGCTGTTATGAAGCAGTGTTTTTCTGTCTTTATTACTTGGATTGTATTCAATCAAACTTGTTTGGTTAACCTTGTTGTCATCTTACCTTTACTGGAAACCCTTCTACCTGCTGTCTCTGTCCCAAGAGCCTAAAGCTCACACTTGAACAAGAGAGAAGTTTTAAAAACTGACACCTGGTTTTTACTTTTGTGCTTGCTTTATGCTGACAAGGTAAATCTGATGAGAAGCTCAAGTTGTACATTTGTCAGTTCAATAAACTCAGTTTTTGTTTTTTCATTGTGAAACATAAAAATTGGATTAAAACTAACTTTAAGACAAGTTGAAAATGGGATTGTGATTTATTAAGCTCAACTTTGAAATGACACACCTTCCAAAAAGATGAAAACAAAAGCCAGAGTTTATTGTAAGCTGACATCAAATGTTAATTTTTAAAAGGACATTTTAGGTAATTTACATGCCAGTGTCAGAAAACAGATAAAAACCCCAATGTGCAATAAGTAATGTTACCCATCTTAGCTCAGTTTGGAGCTGATTCCATCGATCACTTCATAAAATAAATGAGCCTTTAGACAGTGGAGGAGGTTTCTACTGTATCATATGTATGCATGTATATGTTTTGTGTTTTTGTGCAAAAAGCGCATTTTGTGTGAGTTCAAGAGTTGAAAACTACATATTACTCTTGTATGCACATCCCTTTTTCATCTTTCAATTTCATTATTTGTATCTTATTGTCCTGTTTCCCCACAGAGCCAAGAAGAAGACAAAGCCCTTGAACCTTAAGATCCACAGCAGTGTGGGGAGCTGTGAGAATCTGCCCACACAGCGGTCGCCCCTTCACACCGAGCGTTCTTTACGATCCTTCTTCTTCCCCTCTTTCATCCCTTCTACACCTCCTATCCATGCCGAAACACCCTCTGCAAGTAAGTGAGCTCTTCTTGTTTTAATTAGCTCACACTCATTACATGAAACAAACAACTTTAACATACAGTATCTAATTCATATTCAAATCCCTCCTTATATTTGCTTATTTAGTTCACCAACAATATTTCATTTCTGGAATGGCTTTGTGCTCCCCACTATGCCAAGTAACAAAGTCCAATTTAGTCTGGAGATGAAAACTGCAACTGAGTTAGAAGTTTATCTGCATGTGGAACCGAAAATCAGTTTTCATGATTTATACAATATTTGTATTCATAAAATAACAGTTTTGCAGCTTGCTTTATAACCATGTTTTGCACTTTGTTGCCAGTATTCTTTGACCAATGAGCAAATCACCCATCAACTGTTCGTACAGTCTCCATTATCTTTGGCAGGAAACAGTAGTACAGCAGAGCTCTTGTGAAAAATACAGCTCATAAGCAATGTGACCATGCCATAAATGCTAGAGGTAGTGTGCTGCTGCACACTGCAGCCGTATTGGTTGGTCCATTATAGGCAAACTGCAGAAGCCATTAGATTGAAAAGGAGATGAGAAATAGCAGAGAAGTAGAAGGAAATGGAAATCTTGTCAGTGAAACAAGTGATGTATGTTTGAGACTTAGTGTTGGGAATATTGGCAGACATAACTAAGTGGTAAATGGGGCACAGACGGGCATATTTGTGGGAAGAAGCATGTCTTGGAATAATCACTCGATACATAGGAAAACAGAAGCTGGAAAAGCTTGAAATCCATTTTGAATTCTTAAATTTGGTCTCTTTTGCAGGTGATAGGTAAGATGAAAGCTCCCTTTAATAAACAGATTCAGCTGAAATTAATAATAAAAGGTGACTAAATAAAAATAATCTAAATATTATTGATTATAAAATACAGTTCAATCTGTTATTGATCTAGTAACTATATCTAGTGCCCCATCTAACGAGACAGTAGTAAGAGTAAGTACACCTTTCTTATCTGTTGCAAAATATCTAGGTGTTATAGACTTCTAAAAGTCAATGTAATTTCACCTTAATATTACAGAACAGAAAAAACATAGGGTTAGGTTAAGGCCACCAGATTTTGCTTCACCTCGGCTTGAAGTTCTGAGTTTATGTTGTTTTGTAGTGTTGCGTACTGATGTCATGACAACGATCTGGGGGTAATCAGTTCTCATTACGCGCATTGTTTTGTCGGCCATGACGGTCCTGGTGATCATCAGAATCAGAATCTGAAAAGTGTTCATTTGATTCTGGAGATCCAGCCGTTGGTTCAGGTTCATACTGGTATGGTTGTATATCCATTAATCTTGCAAAGTCTTTCTTCGTGTTCAAAAAAGGTTTCTTCTTACAATTGCACTAGTAAACAACCGGACAGTAGCGGTGTTCTTGGCCGGCCGGGGCACAGTTCTCGTCATGAACCCAGGACAGGACAAAAACTTTTAGGTCAAAAAACAGGTCCCTGCAATGTTGTGTGGATGTGTTTGACTAAATAACATACATGAAATGTCAATTTTTTTAGATATGATTACAGTTCAGATTTAACTTTTAACGTTTTAATCTTGTGAACTTTTGAATTTCTCCTCTAATGTTGCTACATAACACTATTTATGTTATATATTATACTATATATGCTATTTAATAGTATATAATGCTAATATGCAGCAAATCAATTTCCAACAACAAAATAATATTTGCTTATAAAAATGTGAAGCAAAAGTTGTGCAACAAGAAAGTGTGAAACAATTTTGGGTGTGATATGATTTGTTACATAGCTTATACACACCTTGGTTGTTGATAGCTATGTGAGTTAGATGTTGTACTTTCTTGTACTTTTCTTAGCATTTTGGAACATGTTAGTGTCTGACGTTGATGTGAACATTTCCAGCATATGACAGTTGTCCTGAATCAAGATTACAGGCATAGGTTATAGGTGGATGATTTGCTTTCGTTTATTACAAATGCTTTTATTTTTCTTTTGTATAGCGCCCTGAGACAACCACTGTTGTGAAACGGTGCTATGTGAAAAAAAAAACTGAATTGAATTGACTTGAGAAAAGGCCTACAGTAACATGTAAGTTGTGGGCATTGTTTCACCTCTGGAAGTAGACTTGTGATTCACCATTTTGCTCCTAAAGTTTCAGTTACATTGTCACCTACTATCCACCTTTTTATTCACAAGTATGTTTTCAATAAACTTCCAATAATTTTATATATTTGCAGTATTCTCTCTTTTTTAACTTTGAGGTGTTAAAAATTGTACTGTTGTCTAAAATGTGTAAATAAATGATTCAGTATAGTTGACTCAAAGTGTGTACTTGACTAAATGATGCTTTTAAAATCCATAAATAGGAGATTGAAACATTGGACCACTCATTGCACATTGTGCTTACAGGTAAACAACTCAGTCAAGAAAAATAGAAGCGTCTCTAGTTTTTATTTCGGGAATGGTAGAAGTATGTTTGTGTAGAAATGCCTGGCTGAGCATGCGGACAAGTGAGTGTACACCCGGTCAGGCAGGATAAACATCCGTCCTGTGTCTAGTTTGGGATTATGGTATCACAGCCATCTCATACGTCAGGGCCCTGCAGCCAACAACATTATCCCCCTTCCCTCGAGCTATGTGATTCAAACAAACAGAGGATCCACAAGATTGGCTGGGATGACCGAGAACACACGCTGTCTGCTCAAGATGACTCAATGCCCAGTCTCGACTGAGCGCTATCCTGAGAGCTTGTTTAGCTTTCTGTAAGGATATATGGTCTGTGATAGTCTGCTGATATGATATGATGATAGGAAATATAAAAATGTTTCAGTGTTGTATCTGTGCTCGGGCAGATTGTTGGGTTCTGGGGAAAAAGAAGCTGGTAATTTTGTAATAAATTTGAACATAACTGATATGGTGTTCTTATGTTTAGTATAGATGTCTTTCCTTTTCTTCACAGTGAATCATACACTTTGAACAGATTTGGAATCTAGTTTTGACTGAATACATCTTCAAAGACCCCAAACATGGTTGATTAGACTCATTTGCATGAATGTGTCCAGTCAGTGAGCTTGTTTGGCAGCTTCATGACTGTTCAGTCATTCATCCACAAATCGCTGTACAGCAAAATGCTACATGGCTTACAAAAGAGTGAGCAGTGGATTATGGTTTTGGACAGATACTGAATGAATCACCATGTCTTTGTGTCACTTTTGGCAGATGTAGCGTACAGTCAGTGAATACAATTTTTTATTCCATTGTGTGGAAGTTCTGTGGGCCATATACAGTATTTTAGGTACATTTTACATTAAAGTAGGCCAAAGGGATTTCATATTGCCAGTAATACTGTGGTTGTGTCACATGTATAGTCATGGTAAAAGGAAAGGCCACCTTACAGCTACTGAATAGATGTCCAGTTGTTTCTGTTTTTTAACTTTATTTTTTATTTACCATGTCCTGCATGAGTGAGAATCTACACCAAAACAAAGGCCACCTTCTTTCGATTCTTGGGTTTTACATGGTTTTTCACACAGCTTTTCCAGTTTGGCTTTGTTTTTGTTTAATGAAGAATGACTTAATGGGCTCTGTTGTGTGTTTTTGTCCACTTGAGGTTAGATTTGGAAAATTTTAGAATCTGGTAAAGACCAGATCATGTTTATTATGTCCTGATACATAAAACTCTACAACTGAAAGAGGTTGGACTTAAATAAGACTAACTTATATTTATTCAAAAGACTGGAATTAAAGCTTAATTAAAATATACTTTTAAATTTAGCTCTGCTTTATATATGAGTCCAGTTTAGTGTTTATATTTCAACAAAAAGCCATAAGATTTGTCAATAAAACTAAATGCAGAAAACCAAACACTCTTTTTTTGTCAGATGAAATACTTAAAAGTGTTAGGATTTTAAACATTTTATAACATTTATAGAAATGCGTAAAGCAAAAACTATATTAACTGTAAATATTCAAATATAGGTTGAAAAAAAGAGCACTCATGACATTAGACAAAATTCTGTATTCAATCAGTCTTTCAGTGAGGACTGTCAACCAACATTGTCCCAGATGAGGAAGGGAATTTGTCAAATAGACATAGTGATGAACTGAAAGACTGTAAAATATTGATAAACACATATTTAAATAATATTGTAAATAAAAAGTGCACATTTTTACAAATGTGGAGAGGAAAAGGTTTGAAAAGAAATCAAAGTGTAGATTCTTAGCTTTTGTTGGTCTGCTGTGTTGTTTTGTATGAGTATTTGGAATGGCTTATTTGGATTTTTTTCTTTCTTTAAGGTTATTGGTGAAAAAAGTAGGCTTTCATAAGCTTTGCTTCAGCCTTCACCCTGTTTTGGACTATGTGTGATATATTTTTGGGGAGGATTTTGAGAGTCTATGCCTGGTCTTCATCATTGTGTTTTATTTTATTTCTTCTTTCCTTTTCTGTTGTGCCACATCAGGTTGTGCCAGGCTGGAATGCAGTTTGGTCACCCACATTTACTGGAAAACTGAGGCTGTGACATGTAGATTATCAGAGGTTATACAGAGGTTTCTTAAAAATGTCTATACAAACATAAAACTTCAAATAAACAAATAAAGCTCAATTAAAGCACAGGTGTCAGTGTTCTCACACAGGTAACATCAACTCACAAAAAACATGTAAATCTACAAGATCTAAAAAACAATAAATTAAAATCTGATGAAAGTTTGCAATTTCTTTATGGATGTATGTGTGTGTGCCTATCTATGTCTGGTCTTCATTATTGTGTTTCATTTTCTTTCTTCTTTCTATTTGAATCTACTTTTCCAAAATAAAGTCCTATTCATGTTATTTGGGACCTTTAATATCTAGGGGCAAACAAAAAGTTTCTCTCCTCCTTTTTTCACTTGAAATTGATTGATTTTTTTTTTTTTACACCATGGTCCACTGTAGGTTGATTCAGTTTTGTTTGTTTTTGTTCTTGCTTCAGGCGATAAAACAGATTCTTGTTATTCCAATGTAAAATGTTAGGCTGACCACAAAGACACATTTTCTTGTATGCAGCTCACCTTTTCAGCCCGAGGCAGTTTGTGCCTCATGACTGGACTAGACAGCACCATTGGTTGTGATGATGCCTTGTGTCCGCTTGGATATTCGGTTCTGGCATTTGACCAGCTCACACACCTGTTTCCCAAACTAATGTGTGTGAGTGTGTGCATAAACTGGGAACAGAGAGGGAAGTAGAGAGAGAGAGTGGGAGTCTGCAAGTGTGTGCTTGTAGATATAAATGGCTTAAATGTTCTCCAAAATGCTTTGTGCACAGCTCACTCTTTTATATTTGTACATGTGTTCCAGTGACGTCACCCAATCTCTTTAACCTTTTATAGATGATTTGCAGTTGCATCACAGGTCTCCTAGCAACCAAATGTGGTGGCACATTGGAAGCCCCTTCTAGAGTTGGCAAATAAATAAAGGCTTTAAATAATTTCTAAAACATGGCAAGGACAAGTAGCTACCTTATATCAACAGAAAAGTCTGGTATTAAACCACCGTTTCAGTAAATATGCACTTTTTATGTACCAGTGGTATTTGTTGACAAGTTGACTCATGTTTGGAGAATAAAAGTCTGTAGAATTTAGGCCATCCAGGTCATATTTAGTCAATCAATTGCAAGTGCTTGAATAGAAGGAATAGAAGGACTATGTGCCTCAAATCTTGAAAATGTTTTGCCTCTTATTCAAAGGGTGAGAGAGTATATACAGTCTAAGAAGCAAGCAGAGTTTTATAAAGTAGGTTTTCTAAACAACCACTTTTCAACTGCATGGCAGGACACAGAAGTAAAAACGCAGACTTGGTCGCCACACATCTTAAAGTACAAATAACACTATTTTGACAACAATGCAGTGCATAATTTACACATTTTGGACAGAAATGTCAAATGACTTGAGAGAAGTATGAAGGAAACCTCTTCTTTACAAGAAAAAGCAACATTAAACATACTAGATAGCCTCATATATTACCTATCCAACACACACAGTGAAGTCCTGACAAAGTTTATAAACTTAGAAATCTAAGTAAAGGATAAAGGATAAAATATATAATAATAAAAACATTGTTTTATGTTTTGATTGTGTTTAATAACTACAAAACTCAAAAGCCCCTTAAACTACAAAATCTTCTTTTCTTTTTTTTGTAAGACTTAAGTAGAAACCAAATGCAATAACATCAGTTCTGCGTGTTCCACATCATAATGGAATAAAAAAACAACAACAATGCAATTCAATGCAGCTATAAAATACAATATTTACTCTCAAATACTTGAATTAAAAGCATATTTTTAACTTCTACGTTCTCTTCTTTTTCGGTTCAATAAAGAAGGAGCGATTAGTTTAATAAGAGAACCTTGATTGTTCTGAAATGTTGAATTTTATGACCTTGTTTTGCTTTATCAGGTGAAAACAATTGGAAAGCCATTCTAAGGTTAATGAAGGTTTTGCAGTTGGGACTTAATTTAGTCTCCATTTGATGCAGAGCTCTCCCATCACTTGCTGACTGCAACTAATGAAACCGTGCAGACAAGGTCATAAACACCAGTAAATTAGGTAGTGAAACAGCTGCTGTGTTGGTTGCAATAGGCTAAATCAGATGAGTCAGTATAACCATTTCCACTAGTGCTAGATTTCCATTGCTGTTTAGGAGCAAAAAATCCCAATCGACCTGCTGACAGCTTAGCTAGCCTTCATTAGGGACACTTTGAAGTCATTTTATTAGGCTATAGCATGAACAAGAATGCCACTAGCAGGTGTTGTTCAGAAAGTGCATCTTTTACACACAAATGTACAAACACAGTTACATCATATCTCCTTTTCTTCTAACCAGATTTTGAAGTTTATGCAACATTTTAGTTTTTAATGACTGTGATCAAAACAAGATACCTTAGAATACAATGAATGCAATCTAATGCTACTGTATCCTGGGGTATTTATTACTGCTCAACCTTATCTCTCAGCTGGCTTGTTAACACATCCCCTGGAAAACCCTGGTGCACCCCTGGAAAAGCTGGAGGAGTCAAGAAGAAATAGATCTTAGGGATGTCTGTTCTGTTTCCCCATAACCCAATCCACTATAAAATGGATGGATGGATGGATGGAGTTAGTGTAATAGACAGTTATGTACATGGGATATTGGGACTTGGGTAAAAAGAACACATGAAAGAAATGAACAATAGATTATACTGTATAAGTTTTGTAAAAAGGAAGCAATTTCCTAATGAAAACAAATTTAAGTGTCAAAAGGAAACTCAAAATTTAGCGGTAGGGATAACCTTATGGATGTCCTAGAACTCCAAATAATTTAACTTGGAGGTTGATCATTATTTACAGGGACAGTTGTTTCCATCTTACGACTTTTACAGATTAAAATGTTCTTGGGTTAAACATAAATCATAGCAGGAAAACTCCCTAAATCAGTATCTCACTGGGCTGTGATTAGTTGGCCAATGGCATTGAAGGTGGGTACAACGCACATCAAGGCAGGTGTGGCTGGACATCAAAAGAAGGTGTGTGGCCAAGAACACAGTTTAGCATGTTGTTTGCATGAAAATAGAAAGTGATTTTCAAAACCTGGATGTTGAAAACCTGGCCACACGACTCACACATCATTTGTTTGGAAACATTCATAATTCAGTGAGAATGCAATGGAAAGTTTGCCTTTTTTCTCACAATATTGAGTCGCCAACTAGTCTCCAACAGTCACAGCCCAGTGAGATTCCACCTTTAGCAACTTTATTAGTGTGGAAGTTGTGCATATATTATTAGTGTTTTACAAAGCTACAATTCCTAATGTGAATACCAGGAATAGATGACATCACGTCCTAAACCATACTGTTCATCTGCTCTGTTTGTTGGTCAGTTTAGTTGCCAGAAGCAGCAACTCCTGATTTTCTTAACTCAAGAAGTGTCTTCAGAGCCACAAGGTCTACAAGCTTCATCTGGTTTGCCTACCCTCCCTCTGTATTATTAGTAAACTGGCACTCTGAAAAGTCTCTCTCCATCTGTAAAGCTATTTGGAAATACTTGTTTCATCAAAGATAATTGCTATTTTTCTGTACTGTGATTAGTATTATCTCTTTATTGCATGAACCCTGTGTCATTTATAAATATCTGAATGTACATGCAGTCTTGTTTGACAAAGATGATAGCACACCATACTGCAAAAGGGCTGATCGGCGTGCAGCTGTTACCATAGCAACTGTGCAACCTGGCTTTGTCTTCTATTGTTCATCAGAACAGTTTTTTTCTCTCCCTCATACAGAGACAGAAAAAAAGTCTATTTTCAAACCTTCTCTTAGTTTGTGTTTTGCTGCCACTCCAAATGGTGTTCATTTCACTCTGTGGACAGACACATTAAAATACATGGATTGGAAACAATGAGAATATGATGTGCAATAGCCTGTAAAATATCTCCCATATATAACACTCATGTAAAATAATACACCACATTGTGCAGCAAACGCCCCCACATCATTTTACAGTCGCACAGAGTGTTTCCTCTGCTCTGCATAGTTTACTGTATGTGGATCATTGTGTTAGACTCTCATTTAAAAACAAAATGCTTAAGCTTTGAAATTGTGTCTTTAGGTGCCGCTTTCCACTCTGTTCAGTTTTCTGGTCTTAAGCTATTGATTATCTGTTAAATATTATTATTCTTTTGCACCATTTATGTGTGATTGGCTTTAAGCATTTGATTGATGCTTTTATCCTAATAACCTAAGTGTGCCAGTCTTTGAAACTTTGCCATTAAACTTTTAGATCATGGTGATCTTTAACATCACAATAGGTGTGAATAAAGACTGGGTAACCATGCTGACAGTGGGAATGGTAAAAAATTCTACACAATTTTTGACATATTTAGATGTTTTGTCTTTGTCTCTCACATGCTTCTTCGGTTTACCTGCAGTAAATTCTTCTCAGTAGGAAACAGCAGTGTTTAACACGCAGTCAATCAGTTGGAGAGGCATCTCTGTTGAATATCAAATAAACTATATTTGGCTCTAAATAGGCTCCTAGACTTAAGGAGTCCCTGTATCTCAAATGTTCACACACCCTCTTCCCTCTGTTCAACCCACAAATAGATGAAAAATGCATTCCGTTTTCATCATAATCAAAGTTGCACATTAAAGTTTCAGTTTTCTTTAGAAACAAAAATCAGCACAACCACACACACGCACACACCCACCCCTTCTCAACCCCATGGCATGTATGTGTTGTGTGACATAAGAAGGAGGAGGGGTATGAAGGATTCAGCTTCATTAGGCTTAGACCAATCAGAGAAGACGAAGGAGGACACTGTCGTCTGGCGCCTCAGGGTTACTGAACTCCTACAGGCTCATTTGTCACAGAAACAACAGCACACTCACATACATCCATAAAGAAATTGCAAACTCTCATACAATTTTAATATGTTGTTTTTTAGATCTTGTAGATCTTACATGCTTTTTGTGAGTTAATGTTACCTATGTGAGAACACTGACACATGTGCTTTAATTGAGCTTTATTTGAAGTTTTATGTTTGTATAGAAATTTTTAAGAAACCTCTGTATAACCTCTGATAATCTACATGTCACAGCCTCAGTTTTCCAGTAAATGTGGGCGACCAAACTGCATTCCAGCCTGGCACAACCTGATTGTGGCACAACAGAAAAGGATTAGCATTAGGCATGAGGTCATCAGAAGTACAGCACAGGTTGAACAACTGGGAGATAAAGTTAGAAAAGCCAGACTGAGATGGTTTGGACATGTGCAGAGGGGGGACAGTGGGTATATTGGTAGAAGGATGTTAGAGATGCAGCTGCCAGGAAAAAGACAAAGAGGAGATATATGGATGCAGTTAGAGAGGACATGGTCGTAATTGGAATGAGGACAGAGGACACAGAAGACAGAGTTAGATGGAGGAGGATGACTTGCTGTGGACAACCCTGAAAAGAGAACAGCCAAAAAAAAAAGAGGTTATTATCTGATCTAATTGTTTTTATATTTTACATGTCAGAGAGATAATCAGTAAAAATTTGATATATTATTGCAGAATAATACATTTAAGTCATAGAAGGAGTTAGATTTTTATAATATCTTTAGATAACAGACAAAAACAAATTAATGTAATATTGGATTTCTCAAGCAAATGCTCTTTCTCAAAATTGACTGAGTCTGTGCCACTGATCATTAGCAGGATCCTCGATCCTCAATGATTGTTGTTGAAGCTGATGTCAACGGCACACTCATGCTTAAAGGATGATAAATAGCTCTGACCTCCCTGCTGACAAGTCCAGTCGTCTGCCAGTTGCCAACAGGGCCGACAAGAAGCAGATGATGTCAGTTCCCCTTTTTATTAAGTTATAGGGATGATTGAGTGTAATTGAGCAATGCATCGGAGTGCAGAGAGAAGACATCAGGCCTCTGGAGAGACTGGAGGATGAGGGGAGGATGGGTGTTTCAGGAATCAGGAAATGCTGTTTGGTGCCAGAGCCACAGCATTATCATTGTCAACTGCTGGGGATTATTTGCAGCCTGTTATAAATTAATAAAAGTGAAGAGCCTTTTACAAGATAAAATATTTATTTAAAGTAGTCTTTTTTATGTTTGCTGTCCTGGAAACTAGTAGTTCACATAACAGTTGCAGCTAATTTACCTGTCTTGTTTTCTAATTCTGTACATTAGTGTTAATCTTTTAAAAAAGGCCTTACAGGGCATAAAAGGTTAAGCAGGCAAATGCAGAATTTTGAAAATAAAAGCTCAAGTTAATAGAAGAGCTGAGTGGGCAAACCTGCAGTTCATGTAGCAATTCTGCACACCTTTTTTTGCAAAACATAAAGCCTATGAATATAAGCCGTTCTTCAAGCAATAGTGCAATATATGAGATACAGATAAGAGTAATCAAAATCAAAACTTCAAGAACACTTGTATATGAAACCTGTGAGACTGAGTTATTTTCAGTAGAGAGAGTAGAGTTAGTATTATTTCAAGGCTTTAGGAAGAGCCTGACTAATCTAAAGTTAACCAATACAGTCTCTAGTGAGATGTCTAGTCTTCAATCTGTGAGTTGACACACAACATCCTGCACAATACTTCCATCCGTCCATTTTCTGCCCCTTATATGTAGTTGGGTCATGGAGGCAACAGGTCCAGGAGAGAAAACCCAGACATCCCACTTGCCTTAGTGATACTCTGCAGCCTTTCCTGAAGAATCCCAATGTGTTCCTGAGCCAGAGAGGTTACATAATCCCTGCAGTGAGTCCTGTGGCTACCATGGGGGTCTCCTCTGAGGAAAACCTCTAGAGGGAGGCATCCTAAGTAGATGCCCAAGCCAGGGGAAGTGCCAGGCTTAGGATGATCTAAAGGCGATGAGCAAACCACATTTGTCAAGATAGATCATGGAAACCAGGACACCCCCTTAAACAAGTCCTGGGGGAAGGGAGCTCGCTGGCGAGCACCTGGTAGGGCTCAACCAGGCCAAGACAAAAAAAACAAAAACAAAAACAAAACAGAAAGCCAACTCCCTGTGGGCCCACCACCTACAGGGAGAAGAATCAAAGTCAGCAGGCGAGGGCACTGATGCCTGGTGACACCAACTGACCACTACTCAATACTGTGTTTTATTTAACCTGTTTGCTCTGTTTAATTTTTTTATAGCTATTAATTGTACGTAAAGTAACCAAAACATTGTAGAATATTTCAAACTTCTCACATCTGTAGGAATATGGAAAAGCCTCACATGTCTTTTTTTTCTCTTGATTGGAGTTCCCTTTGTCAGGTTTAGATTTGTGAGTTTTGCTTCTGTTTTTCAAAAAGCTTTAGACAGTTAATGTTTTTTATCTTTTGAGATTCATCTCTAAAAGACTGCAGTTCATCACACATTTTGCACAATATGGATGTTTTCAAGAAAAGCTAAAATGACAGAAGTCGAAACCTTTACATTTCACAAAATGATGGGCTTTTAATGTGAAAATTGACAAGGACATCCAGATTAGTTCTTCATTCTTTCAGGTAAAACTGCAGAATTTCTGAATATAAACCTAGTCTCTTTCTCCATCAGCTCACTTTGAGGAAAGCATTTTCTGTCTTTTCATATTTAAAGCCAGCTTAATTAACGCAGTCCTATTTTCATGACTTTTGATGTTTGATGCACTGAGAAAACCACCTCCAAGAAAAGCGTTTTGTTTACCATTCATTGCACTTCCCTGATTAGCTGTTAGTTTCTCTACCAAGATAGATACACATCAACCTCATACTCCTCCCTGCTTCTGAGCTCCAGGCATTAATTTCTAGCTAGACCTAAACTAATACTCATGAATAAATTTACATAGAAGTCTATTGAAAATTATTACATGTTTTACTCACTTTAAAGTAGTTTTTTTCTGATTATTTTTCTTCTCTCATTGGTTTTATTCAGTCAGTTCAAAGTTGTATTTTTTTCTTACTGAGATGAATATCAATTTTTAACCTTGTTAACTTATTCAGGTGTTTTTTTATACTAGAAATATATCCTGGGGAAATTAGGCAGTCAGTACTGTGGCTAAGGACTTACACCTTGAGCCAAAAAGAATCAATTAGTCGGAAAAATGTAGACTCAAACAACCAGACTTTTATATTTAACAAACCCATGAAACCAATCTCATCAATTTTCAGGATGAATGTTGAACCTGAAGTTTATCCAGAATTAACAACACTTTTTTTGTTATTTGATGATGCAGTTTAGCATAGAGCTGAGAGTGTCCACATATGAAATGAGGCAAAACTAGTTATAATCAAATAATTTTAAGGCAAGAAGAATCATTTTCATTCAGAAACAAAAGGTATGTCATTAATTTTAAGAACAGAGAGGAGTATTCAGGGTTTTGAAAATGCCTGAAGCAACCATTTCAAACACACCCTCCCACTGAAATGATGGGAATTATAATGAAGAGTTGAGACAAGATATGTCTCAAACCACTGTACTGTTTTTATTAAAACATGTGTTCTGATCAGATATGAGATATGCACATCTAACTGGTGTAAAGTCTGCTTTCACATGATTTAATTTATGGCTCACTAAGAAGCTGGAAGA
Organism: Kryptolebias brasiliensis; assembly: GCA_028566095.1. NCBI lineage: Eukaryota > Metazoa > Chordata > Actinopteri > Cyprinodontiformes > Rivulidae > Kryptolebias > Kryptolebias brasiliensis. Next base: position 27,089,574 of record JAOXNZ010000001.1, on the reverse strand, counting down.
GTTTGTTTCACTGATTCCTATATTTTTTTTTATCATTTTTGAAATACTGTTAATATAAAAAAATATTTTTTTGCTGCAGACGAGTTATGAGGAAGAGATGTAATTATTTATAGCCTTCTTCACATCTCTGCTTAAGGGTATATTATGAGTTTAATATTGCAAGAACTTCAAGAAAGAGCTATGAGTCAGCTTAGATTGTGGGATGTATAAATGCAAGTTTTAAATGTGAGACTGACAATAAAACAGTCACATGTGCTGAGTACATTTTCATTTATTTTTCAAATTATAGATGTTCATCCAATGATGACTTACTGAGAGTTTCATTTATTTTTTTCCTGTGGTTCTTGGGAGGTTTTGCTGACAGACAAAGTTAACTCCAATAGGTTATGCCAAAGTTTTAAGCAAAGATGTTGTGCATTGTATTGCCCTCAAAGTATATGTTGGGGACAATGTTCAGCTATGACCACGATTAATTTGAGCTCAGTATCTTTAGAATTTGCTGAGTTGTAGACATTTTATGTTTCGTAAGGTAAGTTGGATGTGGCAGTCATCTTGAATCGTGTTCACCTCAAAAGGTAATCATCTATAGATGTACTTTCAATGATTAATCTCAGAGTTTCAATAAAATTCCCCCAGTGGTTCATTAGATGTTTTGGTAATAGAGAGATATATAAACACAAGCAAAAAGAATCACTGGTTTGCCTTCAGCGGCGGCACAATTGATGATTTTATTTGTATTTTATTTTGTGTATGAGGTGTTAAAATAAGACTGAATATAACTAAACTGAGCTGCAATATGTGGGGTTTCTGCAGTAATTTCCATGAAACTGTTAAAATGATTTTGTATGATGCATTCTCCAGTGTGACATATGACTTTGTCAGCAGTTTTCAACACAGCTGTTTTGTTAGTGAATCACTAGCAGCCAGCACATTAGTACAGTGTGCTATCACCTGAAAACATAAGCACCACAATCAGCCACCTTTCCAGGCCATGGTCTGTAGGCCGCCATTGTCATTAAGAGGTTACATATAACTGTATCTGGCTGCTCAGTCCCTTCAGCCACTAATGGACTAAGCAAAAAGGTTTTGTGGGGAAATTCTTTCTAAGTCAGGGTTTCTCACAATAGAATGTATACAAAATAAATGTAGCCTAATCATCAAGTAATGCCTGCAGATAGTCCCACAAAAAAAAAAAAAAAAAACTGATTTTGTTACATAAAGGATTTTGCTTTGTTTTGGTCCTTAATGCTTATAAGAGTGCACCATGCAGAGAGCATGTGTTTATTGTTTGTTTGCATCATCTAATCTTTTGAATTGATTAAAATATTTTCAAAGCTTGTTTGATATTATTTTTACTCTTACTACTATTTAATTCAATATCCGTTGGTGCTCATTACTTGCATACAACAATAAAGTATCACTTAAATGTCAAATAGTTCAAATGGATTCACTTAGGAAGTTAGCTGAGTACAGAAAAAAATCATTAGTTTTGAAATGGATAAAATGATTAAAGGCCTACTATTCCTTGAAGGAATGCCAGCTGCCTTTCATCCCCGAGTTTTTAAACTGTGAGGATCTTATTCTGAGAAGTGATGTAGTTATAGCTATTTTGGTAAAACACTGAAAAACATGTTAAGCACAATATCATGCAACATTGTAAGCTCTTGCAAGATTTGTTAGCACTCAGAGAATGTGTTGAGGATGATTCTAACTTACTAACCCAGCAAATTTAGCTCAATATCTGCAAACATTGACAGTACAGCTAATGATTTCTTTCTGAGAGTTTTATTACAATCTGTCATATGGTTCATCAGATGTTTTGCTAACAGACAGCAGGGTTGATGCCAACAGTTAATGTTAAAGTATTAGGTAAAAGTATTGTGCAATGTGTAGTGCTCAATGTATGTTTTAGGGATAATGCTCAGCCACAACCACACAAACTTTTCATATATTTTGAAACATAAAATATATAAATATAAAACATAATATGATGCAGTATGAGTATAATGTTGGTTACTTCGTATCTGCTTGTCTAACCAACAAGCTAGTCAAATGCAAACCCACCTAATTACCCTCTTAAACAATTAAGAATTCACTAAAACATTTCATTTATAGTAACAACTTGACAGAAGATCAGCAAAACTGCTGATTAAGTCTGAGAATAAAAGGTTGCTACAAAAACACTCTATATCCTGAAATGGCATAGATGAAAAATGAACACTACATGCAAGACATTTAATCAATTCTGATATATGTTCTGTCAGTGCTACCCTTTAAAAGAAAACAAAGGAAGACATTACCTCTCTTTTCTCTCTTTTTGTCTCTAGACACTCTTTCAGTGCCTCGCTGGTCCCCGCAGATTCCCAGAAGAGATCTGGGAAACTCAATAAAACACAGGTAGGTCTGAAGGAACATACTGTATGTGGGGTAGAATGTGTGAGTTTGCCTTAGTGCACACTATACTATATCTGACAGAATATCAGATCCATTAAATATGACTTTTTCCATAACTTAGTTTTTATATATTTTTTGTCTGTCTGTTCTTGACTTTAAATCTGACAAATCAAAAAAGGATAACTGAATTATATTTGTTTAAAACAAATCTTTAGAAGTACAATTTCATCAACCAGAAATTTGTTGAGTTTTTGTTACAAATGTTGGATTGCAAAAACAAAAATGGATTTATCTAAAGCCCCCCCCCCAAAAAAAATAAAAATTAAATAAATAAAAAGATGTTGCTCAATCTGTTGCTCTCGTAGTATGTGTAGAGGATGATGCTCAACAACTCCATTTTAGCTCAAAATCTGTGAAATTGACTTACTTTTATCAATTTTGTTTTTTTTGTTTTTTTTTCAGGTCAGTTAGCTGTAGCAGCCATCTTGAATTGACTTGAATTAACTAAAAGTTAATTAGTTGTAGATTTACATCCATTGATTACTTCCTGAAAGTTTCTTTAAAATTTGTTCATTGATTTAGGAGCTATTGTGCTAAAGGTACAGACAATCAAAAACACACACACAGACACGGGAAAAACATTATCGCTCCACCTTTGCCTTCGGCAACAGGTGACAAATACACCCACAACGTCATTCACAATAGACAGTCCTGTCAAATTCAATCAGTTGGAGTGAGTTGTGACTCCTATTTGAAGCAAGAGGGGGGGCTAATAGAAAGATGTTGATTCTGTCAAACTACATTAGTCATCTGCCATTAACTGGCCAACCACACTGCTGGCATCCAGAATCACAGCAGTAAATACTGCCAATAATCCCAAATGTGTTTGAACCACTCTGTCAGTCTGTGCAGGGAAATGGTTGTTGATGCAGAGCACAGTGCAGATTTGTTTGTATGGGAGGAGACTGTGTTTGACCCTTTAACCACGGCACATGCTTCAGATCTCCCAGTTGCTCAGAATGATTGTTGTATTGATGTAAACCTATATGGCCTCACTCCTGAGCTACAGCTTGATGGAGCAAGATGTTCGTTCACATGGGGTTACAGAGTGATGGAAAATGAAAGGGGCCCAAATTAAATCAGCAGGTGAGGAAGATTAGGAAGGTAAACACCTTCAGAATAACAGCTTCTTTGGGTGTCTATTATACTTACAAATAGTTTACACAGGGAGTGCTACATGTGTTGCAGAAGCTATCTGTCACAATGAGACCATTTAGAGGAACGTCAAAAACGACTGTTCTCCTCAGTGGTGATTCACAGCTCTTGGTCTAAAAAGATGTGCAACAAAATCATTTTGAGCCATTTTTTAAAAATCTAATTCTTTTGCCTGCAGGTTTTCCACCAAGTATTGGATGTCCCAGACATGCATAGTATGTGGAAAGGGAATGTTGTTTGGACTAAAATGTAAAAACTGCAAGTACGTATCAAGGTGTTCTGTCTTACCATTTATTGGAGCTGTAATGACTAAGATCTGATCCCACATATTCACTGATGTACTCATAATTTTGTTGACAAAGTTTCCCATCTTCCTTATATATTTGTATTTATCTCTTTTTAATTGTTTTAAATGTCTAACTCATCTTGGTTTTATCTATTTTTAATAAATTAACGATTTGCATTTCTTGTGTGATTTTCCTTCTTTTAATGCTCTTACAACATAGGTTTGAGCTTTGTGTAAATAAATAAAAAGCATGAGACAAGCACTTAATAATTTTCTGTACTCTGTATGTACTTAGGCTGAAGTGCCACAACAAATGCACCAAAGAAGCCCCACCTTGCCATTTACTGATCATACAGCGAGGTGGACGAGAATCACTTAAAGGTACTTTGTGACATTTTTCATCAAGGTTCATAAACAGTCTTGAAAATCATCCATTGAAAAGATAAAAGTATAAGCACCAGTTTTATTACTTACAGTAAAAAGCAAATGACTATAAGGGAGTTCCAAGTTTCACAGAAATTGCTAGTTTTTGTCAAATCTCTTTACAAGGAAGATCTCTCTTGTAAAGTCTCAGGTTAAATGCTATTTTTCTGCAAGTTGGAACATATTCATCTTGCACGGATGTGTCTTTACTTTGTGTCATCCCAGGCACGTTTTATTTTCCCTGTATGTGTCTTTCCTTTCACTTTGTCAGGCTGAAAAAAATGCAAGGTATGCCCCTTGGCAATGTGGAAGAGAACTCTTAGTAAATCCTAAAGTTGGCTTTTTTTCAAGAGTTACCAAATCATAGATTTTTAAGAAGCAAAACTGGCAGTGAAACAAGCCTGGGGGGTTAATTAAAAGTAAATACGTAATATTTAGGCTAGCTAAGATGTTGGCTCTTAAAGATGTGACATGATTATACAGGTTTTGGGAAAACTTTGTCAGAAGTGAGTTGTTGATGCCTGATTTATAACGACAATTCAGGAGAAGTTCGGATGTTGTGTAAAATGTAAATAACAACAGAATGCAAGATTTGAAGTTCTCATAAACACACATTTTATTCACATTGGAACATAGTAAACATATCAAATGTTGAAACTAATAAATTACATGATTTATTTTAAATATGGTACTTTCAAATTTTATGGCAGTAATACATCTCTAAAAAGTTCAGACAAGTGCAACAAAAGGCTGTAAAAGAAAGTGGTATGAATGAGAAACAAATGAAATAGCATTTTGCAACAAATTAGGTTAATTGGCATTAAGTCAATGAAAGGACCGGGATAAAAACAGCTTCTTAAAAAGGGTGAATCTTTCAGAAGTAAAGATGGGCAGAGTTTCACCACTCTGCAGAAAGCTGTGTCTAAAAGTAGTAGAACAATTTTAGAATAATGTTCCTCAATGGAAAATTGGAAAGAATTTAAGTATCATAAATATATTTCAAGAATCTGCAGAAATCTCAAAGGAAAAGGCTGAAGGTCAGTATTGGATGGTTGTGATCTTCGGGCCCTCAGGGGCCATTGCATTGAAGACAGGTCTGATTCTGTTCTGGACATCCCTGTTTGGGCTCAGGAACACGTCCACAGATCATTGTCTGTAAACAGGGTTCACCGTGCCGTCCACAGATGCTGCTTAAAGCTCTATCAGGCAAAGAAGAAGCCAGATGTGACACCATCCAGAAACGCTGTCGTCTGACTTTTTCTTTACCAGAAACCATTTTAAAACCCAGGATTTGTGACCATGTAGGAGTTCTTGAGTGCACAAAGCATTTTTTTATGTTTGAGAGGGAATTGTTAATAGTGAAAAAGTACTGTACAGAGGATTTGGAGAAACATATGCTGCTCTTTCTTTCACAGTGAAGACCTATTTCAGCAAGACAACAGCAGACCGCCTGCTGCTTGTATTATAACAGCACAGCTCCATAGTAATAGAGTGAAGATGCCTGCAGTTCCTGCTTATGTCTAAGCTTCCATCGTATTTATTATACAGTATTTCGTCCCAGTTTCTGAGCTTCTGTAAGGATAGGAATTTTTGTTTCCATTCATGATAATGAAAAAAAACTGCTGGTTTAGACAGATCGAGGGCTACCTGCTGATTATTAAAGCAATTTGTGCTTCACAAATATGACTGTGCGATGCATTAATTTTACTGACACTGACAGCCATAAAAAAATTCTAATTATTTGCTATTAGAATAAAGTTTTTTTTCTTCTTTCTTTCTTCCTTCTCCCTTTTTCTCTAAAATAAGATCACCAAGGAACGACTCAAGGTAAAAAACACTAATTAGACTTTTTCCCCTCTTTAGTAGGCAATCATGATGGAGTTTTAATAGTCTGCTTAAGGAAACCTATTTTTATAATCTTTGTATTTGATAATGCACAAATAGAGGTCTAGAAAGGGTCATATGAAGAGTTTTTACATTAGAACCAGTGCCCACCAATTTGTCCTTAAGCTATTAGGCAAATGTTTTCCCAGTATTGCCCAGTACTTTATAAATGCTTCATGGTTTCTTTATCTTTTTCTGTTTTTCTGTAGTAGCTCGTCTGGTACGGACTGAATCAGTGCCATGTGACATCAACAACCCGCTCAGGTACACAGACCTGCACATCAGTCAGACACTCCCCAAAACCAACAAAATCAACAAGGTAAGCATGACAGATAAACCATGAATTATAGTATGTGTGTAACCTGTCCTACATATCACACTCTTTCATTTTAAGGGGGCTGACTGTGAGACATTGTTTTTTGCTCAGGGGATAAGAAAACAGTACGAAAATATCTTCAGTAATATTGATATTTACATGGATGGATTTGTTTTCATACACTAAATATTTTACAGACAGCACACCTCACAGTTTATGCTTTGTTTCTTGGGAGATAAGTTTATCATTAAGATTCCCACTGTGAAACAAAAATGTTCAGAAAGAGCATAGATTTGAACTAGACAACAAACATGTAATAACACACAGCAAGTACACAGTTTGTTGTTTGAAAACACTGCTAAATGAAAATCTAATCATGTTTGAATACCTTTCAAGATGGTAAAATAGTTGTTAATGATCCAAAATTACATATATGAATAGTAACAATATATGAACCTCTAGGATTAGGAGCAATGGGGAGGTGAATCAGGTGTAACTGGAAACCCTGTTTTATATGATTTATTTTTTAATCTTTAGAAATTACATAAATTTTCTTACAACAAGCTGCAGTTGAGCCCCTACCAGTTAAAATCTCTGTTTTGTGTTGACATGAGGAGTAGATAAAGGTAGATATAAATGCAGTATCACTAAGCAAACAGAAAGCTACATACATTCCAGAAAAAGAACATTTAATTAACAAATAATTGTTAATCAGTTCATGTTTGAATTGCAAATTCACACACACACACACACACACACACACAAAAGGTCATTTCAAGGCATTTTACAGGCAAAGTGAAAAGGTTAGTTTTGTACAACAGGGTCCTCATTAGATAAAAGGTCTTTTTTCCTCCATATTTGTTTTTCTAGATTCATTTTTAAGACTATTTAACTGATAAAGTTTGTAAAATCATGAAATACTTAATGAAAAAGCGGATCACATACTGTTATTAATATTATTGAAAATAAAACATGAAACTTTTTCAGGTTGTTTTGAGTTGAAACTGGATTACAATTGGGCATGTGATCTGTATGGATGCAAGTTTTTATGTCTTCAGCCAAAAAAAGATAAAGATTATTATACTTAACTTTGATTTTCACTTTTAAGGCTTCCTGTTGATTGAAAATAAATGGTTTACATTTTTGTTAAAAAAAGAAGATTAACAAAGGAGTATCAAGTACAGATCAATTTAAACAGAGAGTTTAAACACAGGCTTTGTTTTTGTGTGAAATACTGACAAAAGTAATTCAGTGATTTTAGTGGACCTTTTTTTGGACCATCATTTTTGAACATAATTGCAGTTTTGAGGATGCACATTGCTCACAAGTGCAGGCAACACAACAATAATGTTGCTTTTTCAGAAAATTAAAAAGTCAGCATATAGCTCATTGTGATGGATTACTACTGTCAGGAGAGTTTGAAGTCAGCACCTTGCTTTTCATATTGTAGTAAAATAATTAAAACTAGGTTCTGCCTGGAAAGTTAAAAATAAAACTAGGAACTTTGTGTTTGAATTAGACCAAAAGCATTGTTAATGCAGTTTAAAGAGCAAAAACATTGTTTGTGTAGCTTCCTGGATTCAGCATTGATCTGTTTGAGTTGCCCTTTAGAAGGGATAGGCATTGACTTGAATGTCAAAAAACTCCTAAGCGCTTTCTTTTAAAAACAATTAAAGTGCCTTTATTTCTTTTCAAAACATATTTATTTGGATAGATAAAAATTTAAGCCTTCCGTAATCAGGTAATCCCCAATAATCGGCGTTGACTGTACCTCAGTCATTATTCTTTGCCAAAAATAGTGATACTTTTCTATAGTGTTTGTATCCATAATACATCTTTAAATATCTATGGAAATTGTACACTGAGAAAACAAAAAAATAAAAAACGAGTGAAGAAAGCCTTTGTAAAAATATGATTGAGTCTCCAAGGAAGGCTTACATGCTGAAAGGTAAGCACAAAATTAAAATTTAACTGTTTAAAAATAGTTTTTTTGACCTAAAAGAGAGGATGCTGAAGCTCAGTATATAGTGAAGTCCTTCTTTGCTGCTTTTTTCCTTGTTCTAGATGAAACACCCCAAATGTGTTTCTGACTTGTATTTAAGTCTCTATGAATAAAAAAAATGTCTTCTTATTGAATGTGACGAATGCTGTAGGGTTTATAAAACCGCCACTAAAACCAAAACTGCCTAATTTGGTTTAAGCATCTCTTGACTCTTTTTTTTGTCTATTCTCAGGATCACATCCCAGTTCCATACCAACCAGACTCCAGCAGTAATCCATCGTCCACCACTTCCTCCACCCCGTCCTCCCCAGCTCCTCCCTTGCCCAGCAGTGCCACTCCCCCATCACCACTGCATCCCTCCCCACAGTCAGCGCGACAACAAAAACAATTCAACTTGACAGGTATAAAGAGCAATTTCTTTGTTGTGAAAATTTTTGACCTTGCTATAATATTAGCAGCACATATCACCGTTTGATACCAGTCCCATTGATCAGTTGATCTTTTTTTTACTAATTTTAGTTGCCGTTATTCTGATGGAAGTGATGACTAACTAATAACAACTGCTTCATTATCTTTAACAGACACAGAACAGAAATGATTGTAACAAAGTTGAAAAAATATAATACAAAAAATGACTCCCTAACTTTGTCCTTCAAAACTTTACAGTATCTGTGGTAGCAAGACTTAGAAATTGTTTATATGTTTATATCAAAGTTAAAAAATGAATGTGTGAACTAATAACTCATAGGTTATTATGCAAATTAAACCACATTTATGGTCATATTCCTCAACTGGTTAACATGCTAACAGTGTTTGCCAGACACAATGTTCAATATGCTCACTTTCTTAATTTTTGTGGAACTCAAAACTCAAACAATTTGCAAAAACGCAGACTGAATGCCAGATCAATTGCACAGCTAATTGATGGTATTTCTGAGTAAATAAGTTCATACTGAAAATATCAGCATATCATAATCTTGTTGTTAATCCCATTATGGGTGCTGATGATTACGTTTTGTGTGAACTTTGAATTTGTAGGCAAAGTAGATCTTTTATAACCTCCATTAAGACTCACTTACAAACAGAAAGTCCAGCAAGTTCACATAACTTTAGATAAAACCACATCTCTTTTTTTCTCCCTACTTTTACAGCCTCCAGTTACTTTAAATACAAACAACAGTTCATCTTCCCTGGTAAGTAACTCATCATTAATAATTCCTCATATTTTAGTGTACTGCAACCAGCCAGGTTTTAATGTCACTAGCAGTCTTTATTTCTCACCTTTGCTGCTAGAGGACTCTTAGTCCCTATACCCACTCACGCTTGTCTCATTTGGGGTTCCTAATGACTTGTCAATGCCGAGGCTCTGTGCTTTTATCAACACTGGTACCACTCAGTAGTCGCTTATTTGGCAGCTTATTACAGCCAGGACAATGTGGAGTGGTGTGAGGAAAAGCGTGAGGTGTAGAGTAACAGTGATCTGGAGAGGCAGGGATTTGGAAACGTATAAATCTACTGTGCAGCTGACAGCAGTAAGTTCTGATTCTCTTGTCTGTCTTATTCTTAGGCTAATAAATCTAAAGAAATTCTTTTTTTTGTAAAAGGCTTAGAAAATCAGCTTTTTTGGGCAGTGACACTATAATATAAAATGTGTTCATATACAAACTCTAAAGGTGTGAAAAATCAATTGGACTTTGATTTATGTTACACTTTATTCATTTTGCTAGAATGTCAAAATTTGCAGTTCAGTCAACTGTGTTACATCCATTTAGATTGGACTCTGAGTGCTTTCAGTCCATCCAGCTTACAGATTTATGGAGCGAGTCCATAAAAACATTCACACTGGCTCTACATAGAAAAGAAAAAACAGGTCCCTTTGGCTGTGAGGTGTCAGTGCCAGTTTCTAATGCAACACGCTACAAAGGGACTTTCAGTGGTTTGTGCCTTTGTGTCACAAATCGTCACAGTGTGTCAACACCAGCAGCATTCATGACATGTCTTTCAGAGGCAGACACAATACAAACGCTGACCTTACTTCATCTTACCTGTTGATTATTAGTGGTTTCAAAGTACAGCAAGTAGATTTCATCTAGCCATTTTTATATTGTTTGAATTTAACATGCAGTATATTAATACAGTTATTAAAAAGGCTGTGTTTGTTGTTTAATAACTATGTCATTATAATGTTCCACAAGGAAACACCATTAAACAATAAAGCAAATTTAAAAGGTAAAGAACTAAGGGGTGGTATACATTTCAAACATTGTGTTTACATTGTGCCCATTCATGACAATTGTCCAGATTTTGTTTTTGTGATGTGAACAGGAGGGAAAATTGGTAGCACTAGATGGTTATGCAAAGATTTTTCAGGTCACACTTTAAACTGAGCTTCATGAGTGTGACAGAAAACCTAATGTGTTTATAACAAAATAGATTAATTATTCAGAGAGAGAAGAAATTAGTGCCACATATAATACTTGGCACTTGTATGACAACAGTAAAAACCGCTTTGCATTTTGTTACAATTATTACAAATTGATCCGCTAGCAATATCTTTTTTAATGGCATCTTTGTTTTGTTATATTTTTTTGTTTAGCAGCAGTAAACAAACACTACCTACAGTCCAAGCAACAGAGATTACAACACCTCTAAACACCTCTACAACACTCAAGCTCCAAACTTGGTGCACAAGTCAAATAAACTTGCAGCCACTGGCATTTTGGTCAAGTCAAATCAACCCAATGTGCTTTCCTGGCAGAACAAAAGTACAATAAAATTACATAAAACTACACATGCACACAAAATATTTTATCACAAAAGAAAGAAAAACACACTCCACTACATTTTGCTGTGGTGTGTAATGTTCATCCAGAATCTAGGGGTAGGGGTAACATACATAAAATTGGGCCTAAATATTTATAAATTCAGATCAAAATTCTTCATTGTTGTTTCAAGACATTATCAATAAGAGATCTTAAAAGATGAAATGGCAATTAAAATAATATTATGAACTGTTTGCATAATACGGTTAGCGAGAGTATGTAGATTTTATAGCATCAGAGAGAGAAAAGAAAAAAAAACAGCTCAGTCTGGTGATAAGACCCTCATGCTGCACAGCTTCTGTTTAGAAGGGTAATGGTCAGTCTATAAACAGAATGGGTGCAGTCCTTCATGAAGGAAACCTTTTTCCTGCACCTGCTGTTGTCGGCGTCCTCAGTATTTATGCCAGTAATCCTATACGGACTTTCTTCATCATCAGCTGCCACACATTTCCCCCAGCAGCAGCATCACTTATGCAGGAGAGATTATACAGCTGAAGAGGGAGATGAGAACTGGGGTGCCAAATCCATCTCTCATAAGCCTCCTTTGGAAACAGGGGCACATTTTAGCATTTCTTACCACGAGGAATACATTGATGTTCCACGTGAAGTTACTGAAGGTGTTTCGGCCTAGAACTATGGAGAACACAAACATTTCTGCAGCTGCTCTTGAGATGAAAGAAAATAGTATTTTTTTTACAGAGACCTTTCATAACCAAGTCTTTTGAACATTTCTAATTCTTTTCTTTTCACAAACCAAATGGTATATGTCTTTTCCTGACTACTTGGTTTTGTTCTGATGTGTTATAACAAATGTTTCCAGATGTTACTCCAGAGGCACCTCCCAGCAGAGCACCGCAGGTCATTCTGCACCCAGTCCTTTCTGAACCAGGGTAAGTAGAATATTTCACAGAGGTAATTCATCCATCTCCTCCCTCTATCTATACCCTCCTGCCTGACTCCTGTGTCTCCACCTCGCTCTTCTCTCTTCATCTTTGTGGCTGCTGGTCAGAGGCCAAGTCAAACTTATTGGAGCAAAGATATTTGGGTGACAATTTCAATGTCAGTGATGACATGATGCCTACTCAGAGACTAATGTTAGCATGGCCTTTAGTTCACGCTACACTTGGGATGCCAAGCGGATTTTCAGCAATGCTTTGAGGAAGCCATTGGTCAAGGGAAACAACCGGAAAAGGAGGATAAGTGATGAGATGTCTTTCGACCCAGATGTTAAGTAGATTACCATCTCAATTTATCTCCGGAAACAAGACCAGAAAGCCTTCACCTATAGGCTGATGATCAGCTGGGATGTTTTATAGGCTTTACAGATTATTCGTTAGCAGTTTATTTTATTTTGTAAATATCATCAGTATCTCCAGACCAAAGAAAATCAAATGCTGTGACGTTTTTTATTTGATGTACAGTTTAATACATGGATTCTGAAATGTTCATTTAAAAATGAGCTATGTTTGACATTCTCATGCAATAATACCGAAACAGCTGCAAGCTTTGAGATAAAACTGAAAAGAAATACTTCAGAACAGAAGAGAATATAGGTCTGCAAACAATAGTGTTGAAACATCCTACTAAGCTCTGTATGTGTTTGAGAATAACTGGATTGTTTGAGATTTACTGACACAATTATTACAATATTCATCATAATGGGCCCCAAAGATTATTCCCTGCATGTGGGAGCCAAGTTCAGCCATTGTAATGATGCAAAAGAGAAGCTTCACAGTTCAAAGTGCAAAATGATGTTTATACCCATGTAATTTTGGGTATTTGACAAAATGATGTCTTTTTTATTTATTTATTTTTTTAGCAGCGATAACTAAGGCATGTGTACTCTGATATTCATTTTACAGTTTATTCACCTTCTTTCTTGGGTCATATTTAGCTTTTTAAATAACTCAAGAACAGAAACAACGTTATCCACTGACTAAAAGAATAAAATGTTTAGCCTAGGGGTAGGTAACCCTGGTCCTCGAGTGCCACTATCCTGCATGTTTTACTTGGTTCTCTGCTCCAACACACCTGATTTGAGTCAATGGGTGATTAACAGGCTTCTGCAGAACATGAAGAGGTAATTTAACCACTGAATCAGGTGTGTTGGAGCAGGTAAACAAGTAAAACATTCAGGATAGTGGCCCTCAAGGACCAGGGTTGCCCACCCCTGGTTTAGCCAGAAAAGTGGATCAGAAGCTGTTTGCCATGTACAACTGCATAGGAGAAAATGAAAATTCTACCAAACAGTTTTATTAAATAACCAAAGGATCATAATTCAACATTTCTTGATGCACATTTTAAAGCTGTGCAATAAAAAGACTGATTGGAATTTAAGAATAAACACAATTTTGCAGGGGGATGCACTGTTTCTAAGGCTTAGCTTACAGAAAATTATTGAAATAAATAAAATTGTGCGTTAAATTAATGGTTGTGGACAAAAACAAAATATGCAATATACAGAACTTCAAGACATTCCATCATTTCACAAAGCTCACTCTTTAAGTCTGACCTGCAGAATGTTAATTATTGCATTGTGATCAGTCAATAAATGTGTCACTTTGTTCACTCTGGCTTCTTTAGAGCTCAGAAAACAAACTGTACCTCTGTTTATTTTTTATTTGAGTTGTAATATGCAACTAAAGAAATCATTAAATAAGATTGTGGTGGGAAAAAACTCTATTGAAAATAGCTTAATTGTAAGTCGATGTCTTGAGTCATATGACTCAAGACATATTTCAATTTAATTAATGTTATTGTCTCTCCTTACCCACATCTTTGTATGCTCCTGCAGTAGCAAGTGGCAGATTTCTCTGGCCCTAATGGCCTCCTCCCAGGGTTAATGAGGGCCTGTTTCAGACCTCAACGCCCTGCAGGATTCCCTCATTAGAGGAGAGATCGAAGTGGTAGGTAGGAGACCTTGGCACCGCAGGAATCACATTATTTTATAAGTTGCCTCACCTGTAGTCTTTACCCAGAGTCCAGGGCTGCTTTGCGAACAAGTGTTAATGTACCACAGAGAAGTTGTTAGAGGTTACACACTAATGTTATACTGCAAAATGTGTGGACAGAAGTGGGCTGGTTGGAAAAGAGAAGCGAGTTCATTTTAGTCATGTCACTGCCACCCACTGTGTGTGTAGGTGACAATGTACACGCTGGGGTCAAAAAATAATAGGGCCTCAGGGTGAAAATGCATTTTAAGGTAATAAAAGGACCAAGATTAAAAGTCAAGGTAAAAAAAGGCTGTTTCTTCCATTTAATCCTTTTCACATTTTCACCATGAATCTGTTTGATGGCATTGATGTCATTGTCCCTTTAGCTGCCTGTGGGCCTCTTTAGGTGATTTACAGTATAAAACTGTGACTCAGTAAGTCCTTTTACTGAAATCTAAGCAACAAAGAAAGTAGCAACTAATTTTTTTAAAACATTTTTTTATCCAATTTTCAGAAAATATTACTAGAAAATGAAAATAAAGCAATTGCTCATTCACATAGAAAAAAAATAAACTAGATAAACAAAACTTTTAAACAATCAAAAAAAGCAAATTAAAGGCCCAACATTCTTTGAAGGAATGCATATCACCCACTGCATTTCATGCCAGAAAATCATCTTATGTTGAGAAATGACTGAGTTGTTGTAACTTCAGTCAAACCTTAAAAAATAACTTTATGCAAAATCTCATGTTGTAATGTGAGAAGTCTTGCTCAGAGCATGTGTTGGTTATGACTCTCAGTTACTACCACAATTAGCTCAATATCTGTAAAACTATAGCCATTTTTGTGTTTGCTAAGGTTGTTAAGCTGTGGCAGCCATCTTGAGTTGGGTTAACACCAAAATTTAACTAGTTGTAAATGTTCATCAAATGATTACTTTCTGAGAGTTTCATTAATCTAGTGGTGTATGAGATACACTAACACTACAGACAAACAAACATGCAGACACAAACACAGGCAAAAGCCATTATCTCTGTTTCCCCTTCAGTTTCAAGCGATAAACAAAGGATGCAACTTTAAAGTCCTGTTATATCTATTGCTGTGTTGAAGTTACAGAAAAGACTCATTCTGTATGCTGACTAAAATAAAGCAAACATAATTGCAGAAATAGTGAAGATGGCTCATTTCAGAATCACTGAAGTGGCCTCAATAAATAAACCTTGTACTTAACAAAAGGGGTTCTGCATCAGTGTGATGGCTGGTCTTTGGTGTTTTGCTGAAAGCAGACTGAAAAGGTTTCCCACTCAAAGGCAGCTGTAGTCTCCATACATGTAGCTCAAATCAAATCTTTTTTGCACCATATTTATTTTATTGTGTTCTGGTGCACAGACTGCATCACTGTACGTATAACAAATATTTCATTCTTTCAAAGTTTCTTCCACATTTACAGATTCAAGAGTCAGACCTCTTAAGAGTTTATCGATTGCAGGTGCAGTCAATCAGCAATCAGTGCAGGGGGGTGGAAGGATAAGACAACAGCACAGATTACATTTTCATACAAAAACTAAAAGGCTCTCTTTTGTAACGTTCATATACCTTAAATCTTAATAAATCAAATGTTTATTCATTAGATTAGAGTAATGCTAAATGTGTGTTGATGCTAAATGTTGTTTGAAAACATTTGTCAGGTAAAGTCCAAATGTGTAGTAAATGAGTGCTAAAAGTAGCTAAACGCTAGCTAAAAACAAAAAAAGATTAATGAAAAGCTAAAGGTAGCAAAATGGTAGCTAACTGTGGCAAGATGTTAGGTAAAAGCATCAAAAGGTTTTCTAAAAGTAGCAAAATCCTAGCTAAAAACTAAAAGTAGCATAAGAAGACAAAAATAGAGCAAGTATGCTGAAGCAAATTTTAAAGAAAAAGTTTTTGAAGGAAATGAAGAGACCTTGAACTAGAGAAATTTCATTTAATGTATTTCTGTTGAGAAGAAGTACCAAAGTTACAGAAGTCAGAAGCCATAGCATCCATCTCCTGAATGAATGGAACAATTTGATATACGAATGGCTAAAATAGCACAAAGTATGCGGTAGTTAGATTGCAAAAAACCTAAGGAAAAATAAAAATAGGAAAACAATAGTGTGAATGGTGTATCAGCATGCACACAATATCTTATAATATCACATGTAAGATGCCATGTATTGAATTTTACAGAACATTTGAACTTTTCACCAACCTTTCAGCATATTGTAAAACCATTTGTGACCTTAGAAGGAGCTGCTTAATTACATTGGTCTGAAAATACACATTTGAAGCTTCTAATGTAAAAATCTTAAGATATTAGAGTATGAGTGAGGCTCTCCTGTCATCTTTATTTAAGGTAAGCAATTACACTAATTTCTACTGGCATGTCACACCTTTCTTTTGCTGCCTCTGCTCCCAGAGGGTGTAACAACTGCCAAAAGGCTTAACATCACAGTCAGAATATTTTTGTCAGAATATAACAAAAATCACTACAGTCAGAAAAACACACACTTTTAAGGATGTTTATTTATATTTTTACTTATATTGAATTTGTTTCAATCTTGTTTTTACTTTTAGGAATGAGGGAAACCCTTTACTTCAAATCGAAGTTGAACCTACATCTGACGTGAGTTCCTCTTTTGTGATTCTTTTTGTTGGTTTGAACAGATGTGACTGTGAGTTTCCTTATATCATGCTGCTTTACTTTCTTCATGTTGTTGTCAGTGACGTTAGTGTGAAATTACTGGTGAATATGAATGTAGGGAAAAAAAGAAGAAAAAAACAAAGCTCCCACCATCACTTGTCACAGTCATTTGCGTTGTTCTCTCATTTAGCATAATTTGTCTCAGTTCTCCGCGAAGCCTCCAGGTAAGTTATGCGTCAAAACCAGCGAGATCGTGGCTCGTCGTCTCTGTTTCTGTAACAATGATCGATTGTGAGAAAATGTTATGCAGATTGCTATGAATAATATTCCAGCTGGCATCGTTCAATAGGTCATTTTCTCTCTTTCGGTTCATTATGTTTAAAATCAAATCAGTAAATCAGCCAGTGTTTTCCCTCTGGTTGTTTTCTCTTTTCATCTCCATTTCCTTCTGGGAACAACCTAAATAGTTTGCATTTCAAACACACTCAGCCAGAGGAAGAAAAAAATAGAAAAACTTCCTGTTTTAACAAAATACTTTTTTTTTTTTTAAATTAAAGCATATTTTGTAATGACAAAAAGACTTACTGATGGCATAAATATGTTAGTTCTCATACTTTCAATTTCCTTTCCTGCAGTGCTGATTTAGATGGTAGATATCAAATAAAATTTAAGGCCCAGCATTCCTTGAAGGAATGCATATTGCCCACCACATTTCATGACAGAATTTTAAATTAAGATCATATTAAGATCTTATGTTGTAAAAATAAAGGACTTGGTCAAAACTCATAAATGACATTTAGAGCAATTTTCTTATAGCTCTCGTGTGACCTTTTAGCGCTTCAAGTATAGCCATTTTTGAGGTGGCTAAGGTTGATTAGCTGTAGTGCCAATTGAATTGAGTTGACTCCAAAAGTTAATCAGTTGTAAATGTTTTACTCACCAAAAATTTAATTAAAATCCACCCATTGGTTCATGATATATTTGGCACACACACAGACACAGCATGAACATTATTGCCTTTGCCTTTGGCAGCGGGTGATAATAAAAAAAAGTAAAAAGGACTTGATGAACGTTTTTAGTCAAGTGTTTTTACACCACTTCATAGTTGTATAACAGGGTGTTTTACATGTTTAAAACTGCAAATCTTTAATCCTGTATATTGCAGGGTTGAACAAATAAGTTTGCCTTTACCACAGAATGAAGACGGCAACAATGAGGACTCTGGTGATGAGTTTGAGGAGATGAATTTGTCGCTCCTCTCGGCTCGCAACTTCCCACGCAAAGCCAGCCAGACCAGTATCTTCCTGCAGGAGTGGGACATCCCCTTTGAGCAGCTGGAGATTGGAGAGATGATTGGCAAAGGGCGGTTTGGCAAAGTGTTCCATGGACGATGGCATGGAGAGGTTGCCATCCGTCTGATCGACATTGAGCGCGACAATGAGGATCAGCTAAAGGCCTTCAAACGGGAGGTCATGGCCTACCGCAACACTCGCCATGAGAATGTGGTGTTGTTTATGGGGGTGTGCATGAGCCCTCCACATCTGGCCATCATCACCAGGTAAGGAGAAAGACATTACATACCATGTGGGACAGAAACTGGCAAAAATAAAAGACCTGTCATTGAAGGAATGCATGTCCCCCGCCGCCTTTCATTTTACTGTTATAACTATTCTGGTCAAATTTTGAAAATCCCTTTATATGAACTCTCATGATTGTTAACGCTTAGAATATGTGGCGTGAATGACAGTCAGCAACTGCCACCCCAGATTTTGGCTCAGTATCTATAAAACTTACTGAGGTATAGCTATTTTTGTGTAGGCTAAGATGGATTAGCTGTGGCAGCCATTTTGAATTGGCAAAAAGGCAATTAAAACAAATCTGATGATAAAATCACCTAATGATTTTCAATGCATTTTAAGTTTATTTGTCATACAAAATTTGTGATACAAAATGACATTGTGCATCAAAATAACAGTTGTGGTTATTAAAAAATACATAGGTTATAATATAATTACAGGTTTAATACTCCTTGGAAAAATGTTTTTTTGCCCACTACCCTTCATGCCAAAATGTCTAAGTTGTTGCTGTTTAATCAAACTGTGAAAATAATGTTATGCACAATCTCAGGCAATGTCAAAAGATGTCATGCTCAGAGTTTGGGTTGTGAATGACTTTTAGCATAATATTTGTAAAATTGACTGCGTTATATCTATTTTTGTGTTGACTTCAGTATGTCAATTAGCTGTGGCAGCCATATTAAATTGGATTGACTCCAAAAGTTGAATGTTGTAGATGTGCATCCAGTGAATACTTATGGACGGTTTCGTTAAAATCAATCCAGTGGTTCATGAGATACTTTGCTATCAGACACACAAGATTGACTCCCAACAGATTTTGACTGATATATAACTATTTTTGAAGGTCAGGTGGCTCTAGTGGCCATCTTGAATCGATTTGGTTACAAAAGTTAATCAGTTGTAGTTTTACCAGTTTTATTAAATTCAGTCCAGTGGTTTGTGAGATATTTTGGTAACAGACAGACACACACACACAGACAAAACCATAATGGCCTTCCTTTCCCTTTCAACAGAAGGTAATAAATATAGCATATATGTATTTTTGAAGATTTTTTTTTATATACAGAAGTCCATTTAAAAAATGGTCTATAAAAAAATACTTGTTCGATGGTGATGGTGGTATAGGAACCCAAATGCAGTAAGTGTGCGGAAGACAGGTTGTGGAGTTCAAAAACTGTATTTTTCAAAAACTAACTAAACTGAAACAGACCGAGCTGGACCTACAACTGTCATAACTCCAGGGCAAGACAGACAAAGGAATGACAAGGATTTGACATGATGGATTACACTTGCTGAGACAAGCTAATGACAAAAACAGGGCAGGCGTCATGACTGACAAATTAGAACCAAGTGAAAGGGGAGCAGAAAACCAGACTGAGAAAAAAAAGGCCACCTTGTGGAGCAAGCTCATTTTGGCTGCCTGTATTCGCAATCTCGTTCTCGGTCACTACCCAAAGCTCATGATCATAGGTGAGGGTTGGAACACAGTTCAACTAGTAAATCAAGAGCTTTGCCTTCTGGCTTAGCTCCCTCTTTACCATAACTGATCGGTTGATAACCCACATCACTGCAGATGCTGCCCTGATCTCCCACTCCCTTGTGAACAAGACTTCCACTCGTGAACAAGACCTGGGATACTTCAACTTCTCCACTTTGGCAAAATCTCTCCCCTGACCTGGAGTGGGCAGTACATTCTTTTCCAGCTAAGAAACCATGAGATAGTCTAGAGATAGTTGTGCATGAAAATCCCTAAATGCAGTGAGTATTTGAGTTAACAAGTGATTAAAGATGTGTACCTAATAAAGTGGCCAGTGTATATACATTATGATTGTCAATGGTATTGTGGTCATGTGTTAATGACTTGTTTCTTGCTGATTGCATCATAATTTTAAAATGTGCAGTTTGGTTAGTGACGGTCTTTACTTTGTGACTTGGCATTTGTGAGGTTATCACAGTCGGTCCCTGTCCCCTGGCACTCCTTTCAGATCAGCAGAGCCGCTCCTCTGCGGAGTGTTTGAAACATGCAGGCGTTATGATTAGAACAGGCTGCCACTGTTGCTGAGTAGATGAACCACCCACACCTCACAGCAATGGCACACTTTACTTGACAATCCGAACGCAGATAACACAAACGTATTGCAAAGTGAACTGGAACAAACTGTCTGGCGTTTTTCTGCACCTTTAATTATGTCACAGAATAGTGCTCACAATTCTGCAGAACAGAAAGACAGGGCTGCATTATTGTTCAAGAACATCACAAGAAATACTGCCACTTAATTAATTAGCTCAGCTAATTATGTTCAAAAGGAAAGTTGAATGTTGGACTCGCCATCGCTGTTATCTACACACACTAAACAGAAAAACAAAGTCTTGCAAATAGAAATCATTAACCATTTATTTCTGCTCTTTTGTACTTTTTTTATAAAGCAAACAGGATCTTGGTGGTTTTCTTTGATTTTCCTTTAGCCAACAAATTGTGGCAAAAAACACCATGTTCACTGCATAATAAGTACAAAAATACAATTGTATTATTGCATTTGATGCCAGATGAAATTGCTTTGAGTGCAAAAAGCTGACAGATGAGCTGGTGTGCGCTGAAAACAACAGCAAATGTCATTGCAACAAGTGGCTTTGTTATCCACCTGTTCTTTCCTTCACATATCACATTTTTTTTAATGCAGTCCTATCATAGTTTTGCCGTTCAAATTACAACACAACTCCACTGTAAAATCAATTCAAAATGAACTGTATTGATTTCCTCACAAGGAGTGATTCAAGTTTGCAATGGTAAAAACATTAACATCGACTGCTTCATTCTTTTTCGATTGTTTCCTTCGTGACTGAATCTGGATTGATCCTGCAGAGCTTTTTGTTTTATGTGTTTGACGTCATCTGTGTATTGCGGGGTCTCTATCTATGCATATGACGTAATTACTTTGTTTCAAAGCACAGGGGTGACTTTCAGTATGTTGAGATTGCCTCATTAGGTTTTCCATTAGGGTGGCACAGTGTCATAGTGGTTAGAGCTGTCTCGTTCCAGCAAGAAGGTTGCAGGATCGCATCCCGGCCTGGAGCCTTTCTGGGTGGAGTTTACATGTTCTCCACGTGCACACGTGGGTTTACTCCAGGTACTCCGGTTTCCTCCCACAGACCAAAAACATGCATGTTAGGTTAATTGGTAA
>JAOXNZ010000001.1:27033366-27044327 GCA_028566095.1 Kryptolebias brasiliensis | reverse complement strand
TTTATACGTTTCATTTTTGGGTCTGTGAACATAGAGCTGATGTGGCTCGTTCCCAAAAAACTTCTGTTTTGTCTCAACTGTCTAAAGGACACTCTCCCAGATGTTTTGTGGCTTTTCAATATGCATTTTGGCAAAATCCAGTCTCCCTTTTTTACGATTTGCTTTCACAGTGGTGTCCTCTTTGACGGTCTTCCATTGAGTGGAAGCAATGCATGGTGCAACCTGACACTGATTAACTTTGGCCTTGAGTTTACTTCTATCTCTTTGGAAGTTGTTCTGGACTTTTTGGTTACAACTGAAGTTATCTGTCTCTTCAATTTTCACATCCAGGGAGGTTGTCTCCAGTCCTGTGGACCTTAAACTTCTGAATCTGTGCAGCTGGAGTCACAGGAACATCCAGCTGCTTGGAGATGGTCTTATAACCTTTACCTTTTTAACATGCATGTCAGTTTTCTTTCTAAGCTTCTGAGACAACTCCGTCCTTGGCTTTCTGTGCTCCATGTACAGTGTGTTACACACCATGATACCAAACAGCATAGTGACTACTTTTCACATGTTAAATAGGCAGGCTGATTTATTACACTATTGAAGACCCCTGTGATGCTGATTACAGGAAACATCTTAGTTTAACATGTCCCCGTGGTCAAATTAGCTTCAGTCTTTTCCTAGGAGTACCATCCTTTTTGTCAAGGCCAGTTTCATTAGTTTATTTTTTTTAATTATTCTGTTGAACCGCAACTCTACAGCAATGACTGCTTTTCATTAGTTGATTTTCATTTTTTTTTTAATTTACTTTTGTCAGTGTCCTTTCAGAGCTCATTGTCGGTTTTCTTTTCTTTAATGAAAGCCTTGGTGTGATTTGTTGATCCTTTACAAAACTGGAAAATATCTTCTAATAATTTTGATTTGAGATTTCAGGTTTCAGTGGCATTTTTGTGTAGTTATTAACAAGAACACTTGAAAGTATTTCCAGCTTCACTTTGATAAATCTGGAAAATTTTCCTCTAAACCCATTTTTTCACTTCAGGGTTGAATCACTCAGTTCACCCCTGCAGTAGATATATAAGCTGCAGGGAAAACTTCATCCTTTGCAAAAAAATCAGTGTGAAAATGCAAGTCCTTGAATTGGAAACACTCTATTTTTTTCAATACCAATTTCATTTATTTGTTTGAAAAGCTGCTCCTACATGCAGATAATAATGATAATTCCATGTATAATATGAACAAAGCAAGAACCTGGGAAAGCCTTTGACATGGTTGCACACTGTGACAATTACAGCACAATTTTCATGACTGATGTTTTTTATTTGTTTGTTTTGTGGACTGTCAGAATGGATTCTGGCTGTACACAAAAAGTACAAGACCTTGCTTTTACCATGTCCTGTGTTTAAAAGCTCAAAGACGATCAATATGAACAACATGGGAGCCCTTTGCATTGCGTGCAACGTTTACACACCCAAGGTCTCTATGAAAATTTAAGCAAAACTATAAAAAGGAATCAAAACATAATAGTTAAAACTTTTTTTGAACTTCCAACTAGGTTCCATGGATTTTATGAACAATTGTTTTTTTTTTTGTTTTGTTTGATTTTTTTCAATGAAGCTCTGCATCATCGTGTGTGAGGGTACACACTGTGGGCAGAACACAGACACAGTTAGTTCAGTTCCTCATCTCCTTCTAACCTTCATACAAAAACATGGCTAAGAGTCTGTCGGTCTGTGAAGATCAAACACAGTGGCAGAACATAAAAAAATAAAAAGTGTGGAAATGTTATTCACAGATGAAGACAGGCAGCAACAGACTGCAAAATTAGGTATTCTCAGCTCTCTTGCTTGCCTAATTCCTTGTATCAAAACAAAATATTTACAGACTGCAGACAGTCACCCGTGGGAAACCAGTTTTCCATGACAAACTTAGATGAGTACATGGAGCTGAATGGATGCAAAAATGTTTATTTTCTTACTAACCTTTTCTCGCAGCTCATTGTTGACTGCAACAATGACACAGAATGAATTGAAAGAACTGGATACATATGAATTTGTTGCATTTGAGTTCCCCAAAGCTTACAATTTTTGATTTTACCAAGGAAGAATATTCTTGGAAACAGTGAAAAAAACAACAACAAAAAATAAAAAATATCATAACATTGTCTCAGTGTGACTGTTATGTGGAACAAGGGTGCACTGAAAGGGCTTCATATAATCATTTTATTCCCCACAGGTTTTGTTTGGAAATGTTCAAAAATTTGTCTGTCATCAAAACTTGAGAATGTACAGGCTGATGTCAAACACAAGCAGATTTTTAAAAAGAAAAGCTAATCCAAAAGAAAAGAAGACTATCCTGAATATACAGAGTAATCTCCTTTATGATGGCAATTTCTGTAACTGCTGATTCAAATGTGCTTTTCTTCTTTTTTTTAATTTATTTTTTATTTAAGTTGATACTGTTTGCTGTAAAAGAGAAATATTTTTGGCCGGGGTTCATGCCCCCATACGGTAAACCATGTCAGTTCCTTATCACTTTTGTTGTTTTTTAAATGCTTTGCTGCAAAAAGTCATAATGCAAACCCATCATGCTTCTTCCCGTGGCTGTGGTAATGACAAACCACATCTGCAACCTTATCCTTATCTCTCAATCATCCAGTTATTATTGTCATGACATCCGCCACGCACAGTGCTGTCCTCACTCAAAACAGCATATCTATCATTCAAGCTTGTAATGAATCTTCATTTGTATAATTTGTACAGAAAAGTTTATAAAAAAGTTTTCTACCCTTCCAAAAATTATTTAGTTTCTGCTGTTCAACTGAATGTCAATGAATCCAAATTTGCAGGCCTTGTTATAAAGTTTGTGTTTTTTGTGCAACATTTGAATATGTCCTACTGTCCAGAAGAGAGAAAAAAAAATCAATTAAAATTTAAGTGATAACTTCATGTGTTTTGTGTGCAGTTTGTGCTGATTAGAGAAGATGTTATCTTCAAAAACATCAAAGTACCAACATTGCAAAAGCTGTTTTTATACATATGTATTTGACTTCACCAAAATCAACGTGCATGATGATTTTATCCCATTGCATCTGTCCCACAAGATGAGACTGTTGATTAAAAAAAGCGAACAGCATGACTCACTTTGTGCCCTGAGACATCATTATTGCTGCTATTAACGCAGCTTATGTTGCCTTGACATAAAATTTAAAAAGCTAATTTATTATTCTCTTGATATTGACCAAGGAGAGACAACTCAAATTCTTTTATGTTTCTATGTATTGCTCATGGCAGAGGTAAAAATGACAGAGCTCAGCGTGTTGTAATGTCAGTTGTATTACTGTCACAATTTGTGCTCACTCATCAGTATCCTTAATCTCCTAAAGTTGTGTTCAAACTAAAAAAAACTTCTGTTCAAAACAAAGCTCCACCCACCATTGTTAATAACCATGGTCCAGCTTGGACAAGTTTTTCAACTGGTTTATTGTTAGTAGGATATTGTGTTCTCATTTGGGTACAAGTTATTGCTATTATCTATTCTTATTGTTCAGAAGATGTACTGTTTCTTGACTGAATAGAGTATACACACACAAGTAATTTATGCAAAAATATGAAAACATTGGTTTGATTTCTTTTTAATTCACTTAAACTGGAGACGGCTCCATTTACAGGATGTGTTAAGAAAGAAACCACAAACTCCTAGCCTTGGTATTGCTTTCTACAGAATCGACAAAACATTCAATCACAAAAACAGCACTGACAATGAACCTTCCAGAGTTTTCTTATTAAGCCAAAAGCTCATTAAACTGAAACAAAGCATAACCTGATCATCTGATTGAGAAAACCAAAACAAAGAGAGAAATTCAGATAGCAAAGGATGAACTAAAATCAGTCAATATAAAAGTAAAAATAAACCACTGCTTGGGCAGACTCTTTATATTACCATGAGTAGAACATCCATTTGCTTTTGGACAACCACCAAATAATGATTGAGTTGACTTTATGTGCCAACAGGTGCAGATGGCTGTATAGTTCTGCAATTAGACCATCTCATTTGTATTTTTACTTTGGATAAAGACAGAATGGATGGATGGAAGGGAAGCAAAAACAATAATGTAGATGAGTGTTTGTGCTCTTAACTAATTATTGCAAAGCAGGCCTTTTGTGAAAGTTGTCATCCTATAACTTCGACAGAATCCTGGATTTGGTAAAAGGCAATTATTAGTAAAGAAATAAGAAGTTTGATTAACTCAAACCACAAACTACCGCGCCAGTACAACCAAATCATTTATTAACAAAATAAGCAGAACGTGCCTGGTGTTCACATTTATGAATTGTTAAATTCTAGCTGTACAAAAAATAACAAACAATCACAAGTCAAAATGACCCAGAAATATACAAAACTTTGTTAGCATCATAATGACATACAACAGAATGATGGATGCAGATGTAAAACAAAAACTTATTTTCTTTGTTTGTTTTGGATTAGCGCTACTGTTACTGCCTAAACTCAAAGTGCAAACCAGCCACTCCTAATTCTGTCACTGATTAATGCTGGTTTTCTATCCTATCACACACTTGATTATAGCTAATTACAGTTAATTGCAGTTATTAGGCTTCACATTGCCTTCACCTTGTGTTCATCAGTCTCTTGAAGAGATGGCTTCAGGGAAAACCAGCAAGATTCCGAAGTCAGAAGATTAAAAAAAATAAAAAAAATACAAACTTGGAAACTTACACTTTGCAAAAACATTTCAAACTTGACAATATGATGAAATGTTGAAAGTGATCTAAAATCAGTATATTATTTGCACATACCAATAATTTATAAAAACCAGTCACATAAGCTGATGAAAAATGTTCCATGGTAAAGAGAGTTTTGGCTCAACCCTGAGCTACTGGCACATTTAAAACACCTTTAATGTTGCTGTGACAGTAAAGGTACTCCTTTCAATATCATGAAGACCAGTCAAAAGAAAATTCATGAAGTAAAAAACCAAATCCGCACAATTTTGTTTTTCATATCGATGATTTCCTTCACTTACAAATAAGTAAGCAAAATTTGTGAATGACGTGGAATACAGCAGTCAGCTTTCTTCTTATCACACTAATGTAGAAAATGTGCAGAAGAAGCGGGCATGTGCCTGCAATAAAAGAATAGGATTCAAGGCGTTAAACTTATATTAGATAAAAGCATTTAGCTAGTTCTTGTCTAAAAAACATTCATTGTTGTTTTTCCTCACATTATGTATGCAGAAGCCATTACAGCTGTTCACAGTGTCCACGTAAATAGTTTGGGACCTCGGAAATGCAACAAATTTATGCTCATTTGGCAAGTTTTTACAAAACTAATTTAAAGTTGCAGAGATCAATAGCTCCGGTGGGCTCATCCTCTCACTTATAGATTATGAATCTGAAATAGCCTGACACTCACACAGAGACCATTATTGTGCTTCACTCAAGTAATTTCAACATCTACAGCAGTTATGTTCTGAAAGTGTAATGGGTCATAGCAGCCTCGTGCGGATTATAATGTATCAGACTCCAGAGGATGATCTGAGAAAAGCCAGAGAAGCAACTTGATCCCACTAATCAGAAGGGACCATATTGAAAGGGTTCAGTCAAATAAAGAAAGATAACACATTTTCCTGCTCAACCAGTTTCTTTGAATTTAAGAAACATTTAGTTTAGTTCTCAAGAACTACTGAAGGAGTCATAGAAAAGCCCCTTCACTTTTTAAAGTGTTTATTTGAAAACTCATGAACCAATCTCCTGGTTATACAATGTTGTTTTAAATTTCTGTCTCAAGGTGACTCTGTTATTATGCTAAGATTCCTTACCTTGACCAGGTGTGCAGCAGGTGTTTTCCATGCAAAGCACGGTAAGTCATTTATTATAGTGTTTACCAGTTTTAACACCTGAGTTTTCTTCAAAGAGGGACTAAAATCACACACCCATAGAAAATATTTTAAATATAATTTTTTAACAAAACACTCCAGGATCATTATTAAATCTGTTTGAAATATTTATATAGTTCTCATCTAACTGTACAACAGATGTTAGCTCATTCTACATATAATAAAATATTCGGAAATGTCAAGAGGAGTAGAGTTAAATGTGATGTGGTTTGAATAAAAGACTTCCCACATCCAAACACATATATACAAGCTTTTGCATTCCACCCACAAGCATTTTGGACCTAAAACCTTATACTGTTATCACCCTCAACAGCCTGTTAGAAACCTGAAAAACACGAATAAATGTGGCGCTCTGCTGTGTAGATAATGATTTTGCCCGATGACCTCAGCAAAGTGCAAACAGTCTGTTTCTATGTGAAGCGTTACCCATGAATCTTTGTAATCCTCGGTTACAGCATTGACCCTTTTAGTTGCTCAATTTGTAGAAACAGAATGATCTCACTGCCAACAAAGAGTGGGTGTTTTCTTTTCAAGTGAAAGATTCAGCATGAAACATCCGGGGGGAGTTCCTGCCTCCCTCTGCCCCACAGGTCTTTTACAGATTTCCAGTCTCAGCAGTGGGGCTCCAGCTCTGATTTTTTTCATTGTAGATCACATAAAAGGAAAATCCTCTCAATATCATAATCAGTAGGAAACCATTTGCATCTTAAACATATTCATATTCTTATCACAATTTTTGCTGTGCTGCCCACTTAATTTTAACCTTTCCAGCAAAGCTAAACAAAGAGGCTGTCGATTTCTGAGCTTAAAAAGTTCATGCTGAGGAGGAAACAATTTAAGTGCCATAAGACAAAAATGGAAGAGCATTTGGGAGGCGATTCTAATTAGATAATGAAAAAATACAGTATGTGTTCTCAAAGTTAGAATGACCTTAAGATTAGGCGATCAAATCAGACTGTTTAAAAAGCCTAGATCAAACTTTTTGAAGGGGGGTTTAACAAAGTAGTTATGAGTAGTCAGTATCTTATCCGAAATAGACAGCAGTCAGAGCAATCTTAATTTGGGAAAACAGAAAGAAATTCTCCAGCACAATTGAAGGTAACAGCTACTCAGAGTGAGGCTGTTCAAGAGTGAATTTCTGCCAATTAAAATAACTTAAAATTCAAAAGCAGCTTCAGTAAAATGTATATTAAGAATCTATTACATACAGTCACTTTTGCAAAAGTCTGTTTTTTATGCTGCTGATATTTCTGGCTAACACTAAAATCTTCTTTTTTTATAAAGACATAATGTCTTTGCTTTCTTAACCACAAATATCCACTGTCTTGTTGTTTTGTTATTAGGCTGATGGAACTGCACTCATACACTGAGCAAACTCAATGTATGCTATTGAGCAACACAAACATTGTTGAGGTGAGAAAATACTGATTGTCAAGCCACAGGGAAGAAAATTGCAGGCATAGTTTCTGTTAAGGGAGAGGTGTCAGTGACAACACTTAATACTCCTTTAAGTGATCATCTTTAGCTTGTCATGAGATGTTTCTTAAAGGAGTGGTCTTTTCCAGAATGACAGTGCTTTATTGAATTTTTTTGCAGGGCAGGTTTTAAAACTAAATAAAAAGGTTTTAAAACTAATTAAAATTGTTTGAAAAGGGTGCAACTCACACCCAGAGGCCTTCACACCCAGAGTTTTATGTTGCTCCTTTAGCCTTTTTTTGTTTGGTGCGGTCACTACTTACTCTGGTGTGCTTCATCTACTATCTAGATATCTCAAAAAACCTTACTACTAAATATTTTGAAAGGTCTTCTTGTCCTGAACAAGTATATTCATGCATGCATATATTTCATATTTATGATTCCTAAAGGCGGTTACATGCTTTATGATAGAATCTCACTTGGCTGCAACTGTTAAAGACTAGTTGCTGATTCAAAAAAAAATTGACAAACTTTCAGTTGCAGTCTCACTGAATTTTGAGTATGTGCAACCAAGCAACCAGTGAGCCATGCAGGGCAATTTTTGAAAATCACAATCTATTTTTGTTTGCATGACTCGCAAAGCTGTGTTCTAGGCTGTGCACATTGTTTCATTGTCCACCTCAGGTAGCCTAGAACTATGTGCTAAGATTGAAAAAAAAAAAGAAGCTATTTGCCTGACTTTGCCAAAAAGCCAGCCATTCAATGACTTTGCCATTACAACAAAAGCAACTGTCAGGATTTACTGAAAATAGAACCCAAGAGCACAGACTGAAAACACTGAGACTTAAGGACTCGATGCAAACAACTTTAATTACAAAAATAAGAGGTTGACAAGGCAGCAGGTGACATAGAAGAGACATAGATTAAAATCAAAACATAAACCTAAACTGAATAGTGGTGTGCTAAAGCCAGATATGGTATGTGTTTGATATATTTGGGAATGCACAAAGTTATTCTTTGATTTCAAGATTAAAACATATGTTACAAATAATTTATTGGAATATCTTTGGAGATTGCCAAAAGACAGATGTTTCTACAAGCTTCTGTATTGAATAAACCTTTTACTTTTTTATTTCTTGTGTTTATTGAAGCAATCAATCCCCTTTTGACCCAACCCCACTGGTGCACAGCATTAGGACTTAAGAGCTGCTTGTTCACCCTCTGAGCTATTCCTGGTTATTCCCCGCAGTATGTTTTCAGGAAAGAAGCTTGAGCCTAAATCGTCCGATTAGTTCAAAAGCAGATATATGTAAAAGAGGCCATCTGCCCTTCCAGTTGCTGCAGTTTGTAATGCAATTTTAACACTAATACTAGACACTCAAAATATAAAGAGTTTGTATGTGCTTGTGTGGGGGGGGGGGGAGCGGTATCCTCAGAAAACAACAACAAAACTAGAAACTCAAGACAAATTCTTGGTTTTCCTTTCAAAGACCTGCTTTCAGTAGATGTAAGCACAAATGATAAAAAAAAAAATTAACACAAAATGTTCTGAATCCCCAGAAATAATTGCATTGCTGTTTTGTTTTTAAATTGTGCATCAGCTGTGAAGCCCCTCACACTACTTTGGTGGCAGTCCAAACCCACCATTTGGCTGACATGCAGGGCTCATCAATCAGTGGAGCACACCTGGGCCCTGTGGTCGTGTCTACAATTTCAGTAACACAAGTTAGGCACAACAGACGTTTATTCAATGCTTTCACCACTGTTTTGTGTTGATAAATGACTCTTAGCTTCAGAGTATTTAGGCAAGATTTAAAAAAAAAAAATCTAAATCTGGAATTCTCTTATGCCTGAAGAATTTGATTGATTAATGTTTTGTATAATATATATACTTTTATGTCCATCCATCTATCCATCCATTCATCCTTCCATCCAATTTAATTCAGTTTATTTATACAGCATTAATTTACAACAGAAGTCATATCAGGGTCCTGTACAAAAACATTCCCATAAATTATAAAAGCCAATTAGTGAAAGTTATTTATCTAAGAAAGCCAGCAGATTGCGCTGAATCTTGTCATAGTCAGTCTCCCATCCTGAGCAGCATGTTGGTGACAGCGGAAAGGAAAGAAATACCTCTTAACAGGAAGAAACCTCCAGCAGAACCAGGACGGGCAGCCATCTGCTTCGACTGGCTGGGGTTTGAGAGGTCAGGAAAGAGACACACACAACCAAAGAATGGCTGGTTCAGGTTTAGTTTCTATAGGAAGAAAGACAAAAAATAACACATATTAAAGATAGAAATAATTACAAATGTGCTAGCATGCCACATCAGACATTTTTTTTATTACTAATAAATAAAAAGGTATCCAGATTATATATTTAACCTCTTAATGACGTGTAAATATGTGTAAGTAAAATCTCTGTTGGTGTTGACCTAAAAGTGTGATTTTACCTTAAATTGTAAAGTTTTCAAAACCTAACCAAGCAGTTTAGACTCTTTTGCTAAAACTGACCTTTCATGTTTAACCAAAGCTGTCGTGTTTTTCAAAACCAGTTTTGTTAGTAAGAAACACACACACACACACACACACACACACAGAAAAAAAAAAAAAAAACCTCTCTACTTGCCTTTATGTGTGGGTCGTTTCACTTCAAGCTTCAATTCAGTTCCTGGATCTAGTTTGTTTTTTATCTTAGGCTGTTTAATAATAGAAACACCCCAGCCGGCTGAGGCAGGTGGTCGCACAACCTGAGCCTGGTTCTGATTCTGCTGAAGGTTTCTTCCTGTTAAATGGGAGTTATTCCTTTCCACTGTCGCCAGCATGCTGCTCAGGATGGGAGACTGCAACAAAGTGAAGATTCAGCGCAATCTGCTGGCTTCCTTAGAAAGATAACTTTTACTAATTGGCTTTTTATAATAAATGTTATTGTTTTTGTACAGTGCCCTGAGATTACTTTTATTGTAACTTTATGCTGTATCAATTTAATAAAAACGTCTGGCTTGACTTCCTGCAATCTTTTGGTCCACTGCCACCTCAAATGTGACAGTCACATCTATTCAAAGTCATGTAATGTTTTTAGGTGTTTTCAAAAACTAGACAATGTGTCTGTAATGAATAAAGGTTGCATCATTTTAGTGTCAGTTTCCTCTTTATTCTCGTGCATGCTGTATGGTACAAATCAGCAGTGTAGTGTAGGTTAAAGAAGGTTACACAGAACATCCCCACCTTGTTCCAATCACCACTGAGTAAAAACTTCCAAACGCTAAGATATTTAGTGCACTAAATTAATAACCTTTGGCTGAAAGAAACTATTTGAGCTGAATAACATCTCTGTTCATGAGTTTGGTTTGCACCTGTTTTTGAATGTTTGCATTAATGAATGATTCATGTTGCTTCACTCATGTTCAGGTATTAGACTGGCCAAACCGCTCCTGTTCATTGGCTCTTCTAAAATTTGAAAAAACAAAGACACACCTGTGTTTGTCTTTTTTTCCATCAGTCTAACCCTAGCAGCATAACTAAGGGATAGCTCAGGAAACCCATGCATCCATCCATCCATCCACCCACCCATCCATCCATCCATCCATCCATCCATCCATCCATCCATCCATCCATCCATCCATCCATCCATCCATCCA
>JAOXNZ010000001.1:26982351-27008290 GCA_028566095.1 Kryptolebias brasiliensis | reverse complement strand
AACTCTCCAGAGTAAATTTCAAAGGGTTTGCAACAACAAAAAAGCTAAACCAAAGCAAAAGGATTTTAAGAAATGTTAGTTTGTTTAAATCAAACATTAAAATGTTATCCTGAACTAAATGGTGCAGTTTGAAAGAGTTTACTCCAGTCATTTTCCAGATATATTGATATGCAGCAACTCTGAAATGCAGGTCCACATTCAATGTAAACAAAGAAATGATCTGAATCCGCTGAAAAAGTCGTGGAAGCTTGAGTCACATGATTGTCCTACTTCAGACTTGCTGTAGACTGTGTAAATATGGCAGAATTAGACAATTAGAATCTCAAAGAAGACATTTAGGTAGAAATATAAAAGTGAGTCTGTGGCTAAATGTGAAATAAAAGAGAAAGATAGCGTTAGACAACTTGTCAAGAATAAATATCAGGGTTCAAGCTAGGCGGTAGAGCTCCATAAATATGGAGCTCGGCATTCAAACA
The DNA here is from genome assembly GCA_028566095.1 of Kryptolebias brasiliensis. Taxonomy (NCBI): domain Eukaryota; kingdom Metazoa; phylum Chordata; class Actinopteri; order Cyprinodontiformes; family Rivulidae; genus Kryptolebias; species Kryptolebias brasiliensis. The sequence continues at coordinate 27,007,814 of JAOXNZ010000001.1, read as the reverse complement.
CAAACAGCTTTTGCAAAACTTCTCCTAGACTGGTAAGTTTACTATTTGACCTTTTTTAAGTCACTTTGGCTGTTTTCTGTAGCTAAACAAACGCACATGGTAGTTGGCATCTGGTCCCAAATTTTGATTAAAAACTTTTCATTTAAGAAAACATTAACCATTGAGAAAAAATGTTCCGTGGATTAAGTTTATTTTATGAATTTTTTTTAATTTTTTGTCTGGTCTTTATGACTTTGTATTGAGTACCTTTTTAAACTAACAAGATGAAATTATAAAAATGAGAAAGAAGGCATTTTTACACAAAACATAAGAATGTTTGATGTTTAGCAGAAATTTTGTTTCTTTTTACAGAAAAAGCTGTCTTGGCAAAATATGTTTTACAAAATGTGACTTTAATGGCACAGGATGAAGCAGCCCTAAGAGATGTGCTTTAGTTTTGTGGTTTTATGTGTCCACAGAAAGATGGACGAGCAAGTCCATTTCAACATTTAAATGCAAACTTTGATAGAAATACATAATACAGCCCGGTACTTGCCTGGTACCTACGGGGACCGGACTGTATTATCAAGTGTCTTGTTACTCTGTACTTACAGAATACGCGGTACACACCCAGTATGTATTAGAATTGGCAGTATTAGAATCTTTAATGCTCCCATTGTAAAGAGACTCCACAGATTTTGTAATTGTAGACTGGCTGGTCTGAGGGCTGCAGTCAAATCCCAAGATGTGTTTTTGAAAGATCCTGGAATTTAAAATCTTCATTTGTTCTTTTTTTTTTTTTTTTTTTTGTATTCCAGGTCAGCTATTACTATATTTCCTCAAAGGACAGATGGAAAGCATGATTTCCGTGTTTGGAACAGTCAGCTGATTCGCTATGCAGGTTACAAACAGCCTGATGGAGGTATCCTTGGAGACCCTGCTAATGTGGAGCTTACAGAGGTATATGAGGGTCCATGTTTTTAACATCAGTGATGTAAAGCTGCAGAATCACTATGTTCTATTTGTGTTAAGTCAATGTGACACTTTTGGTCACTAGATCTGCATGCAACTTGGATGGAAAGCTCCAAAGAGTCGATTTGATGTCCTTCCACTTCTCCTGCAAGCCAACGGGAATGACCCTGAGCTGTTTGAGATCCCCGAAGACCTTGTCCTGGAGGTGCCAATTACACATCCAAAGTGAGTTGTACATTTGTATTTTAGAAGGCACAAAATGTAACAAAATAAGAACCGAGGAGGCTGCACAAAAAAAGAAATCCACCCACTTGCACTTCTTTTTACAACACTTCCTAAACAATGGGGAACTTTCATGCCAAGAAATCTGATTTCGTTATTGTCACATTCCAACTGAGCTGATTATTCCCAGGAAACACAACTAGCCATCTTTTATCTCTTTGTGTACCAGCATTTATGGTAACCATGGGGCTTGTTAGTGAGATTTCAAGCTTCCTCCTGCTTTTATTCTTTTGTTTTCTCTTCCCACAACAAAACTTTTTTTGCTGTTGTTAAAATCTAGTAGCCAAAGAACATAAGCCATAAAGTCTTTGCTCTATCACTGTAGCTTCTTAATCACAATAGATAACTGCAACACAAACATTCACAAACACACACATAAAGATGCACACCAAGCTATTGCAGCACTGTTACATGCTTCAGAGTGATTTGCAGAATCTCTTGACACACAGCTCTCCCTTCCAGACCCTCCCTAAAATTGCCAGCTCCTACTCCATACCCTGCATCAGATGGCCTTCAGAGCTAGCAGCCGCTTGGCACAGGCTTCGGCTTCACATAGTGTCTCATCATTACACAAGATTAAACCCAGCTCTGCAAATAACACACTGAAAGCAATGTTATCAATCCCCCTGAAGGTTGCAATGGACCCAGCTTACTCTGCCCAGTACTAAAAAGCCCTAAAAAAAATGCATTTCTATGTGCTAATGTTTGTTTTGGCCTATCTCTTTTTTTTTTCTGCAATTTGTGTTTCTGTAGCAGTTAAACATGTTCCTAAAGATGCTATTGACTGAGCATATTTCTAAATTGGCAATGAATGATTTTCTGACCTCAGAGGGTAAAATAATGATTTGAATTACCTGACATAGCTACAGTCCTTAGCCACCATCTCCCTGTCTCCTCTTCTCAGGTTTGAGTGGTTCAAAGATCTGGAGCTGAAGTGGTATGGTCTCCCAGCAGTTTCAAACATGCTGCTGGAGATTGGCGGTCTGGAGTTCCCTGGATGCCCCTTCAGTGGCTGGTACATGGGCACAGAGATTGGCGTGAGGGACTTCTGTGACACCTCACGCTACAACATTCTGGAGGTAGTGTTTTGTGCCAAAAAGAATGGTTGTCATGCATCTAGAGAAAGAGGAAAGCATTTGAGGCACAGATTGACTGCAGCCTTGTGACAAGAGGAGCATGTGTTGTGTCACCAACGATCCAGTCAGAATGCCGTTTTCCTTCTAATTGTGCATGCTGGAGAGAAAGCTTTACAAGTTTTGTGAGGAAATAAATATGTAATGTAATAAATCTCAATGTAAAAAACTTAAAATCTCCAAATCCTTTGAGATCATGCAATAAAAATGCATTTGTGATTAGACACAGAAAAATTGCTGACCAGACTGTCTGTTATTTTTGCATGTGACATATAATAGTGTTCAGACAAGTGAGACAGAGGGTTTCCCATCCAAAAAATTCAGACCAAACCAGAGGGATCCAACTATGAAGTGCACTTCAAGGCACATGGGTGCCAGGGTCGATGGATTTGACTTATGACTGACATAAAAAAACTGTGTTTGCAGAGCTGAAGGAATATGCTTGTGCACCAGTTCTGTCTTTTTCTTCTCTAATAAACAGTATTAGGCAAACTAATTTGATTTAGGTAAAAATCACCAAAAATAAATAAATAAATTTATGTCAAAATTGTTATTTTCCCGTTTTTTGTTTGTTTGTAGGATGTTGCTGAAAAAATGGGCTTAGACACCAGGAAGACCTCTTCCCTTTGGAAAGACCAGGCACTGGTGGAGATTAACATTGCTGTTCTCTACAGCTTCCAGGTGGGTTCATCATTCAATTAAAATCACTCAAGACTAACAGCAAATGTTACTGTTTTAAGGTTCATTAGTTGCCAACAAGAGTGGCTACAGTCATATTGGATTTGCAGCAAGTTTTATGATAATTTTGATATTTTTTACAAACAGTCTTCTTAACAAAATGCCCAGGATAGATCTATGTAGCATAAACATATCGTAACAGAAGTGTTGACATTTTGATGACTACTACAAAACCATATTAAAGTAAATTTAGCCTAAAATTTGACATTTTCAATGTAAAGATGCTCATGATGTTCATGCAGAACTTGCTTTAGTGCAGCACTTTTAGCACCCACTTTTCTAGATCTTTGTGATTTGTCTGCCACACCTGCTGTTAACATGCATAAACATTTTTTAAACAAGCAGTTCTTTAATTGTTTGAGCTTCCTGTTTCAGACCTGCAAAGTGACCATAGTTGACCATCACTCAGCCACAGAGTCCTTCATGAAGCACATGGAAAACGAGTATCGAGTGAGAGGAGGCTGCCCTGGAGACTGGGTGTGGATTGTGCCTCCAATGTCAGGAAGTATCACACCAGTTTTTCACCAAGAAATGCTCAACTACCACCTCACTCCTTCCTTTGAGTACCAGGTTAGGGGAATGGGCCGTCAGTTGGTCATTTATGAGCAAATGTTTTTGATTTGAATACTTCTGTCTTAAAAGAAAACCCTGAGAACCACAGATTGGATTTCTATATGAGAAGTTTTCAGTAAAACAACACTTTTCTGCTTTTCCTTTGTGCAAAAGCCTGATCCTTGGAACACACATGTGTGGAAAGGAGTCAACGGGACACCAACAAAGAAAAGAGCCATTGGATTCAAGAAGCTTGCCAAGTATGTGTGCTTTAAATACATTTTCTTTTCTTTTAATCTTTCTTGCTGGATCATGGAGCCAGCGGTACAATGCATCTCCAAATGTCAAAGATAGCAAATTAAGTGTATATGTTAATTTAAACAAGTAATCATTTTCCTGACAAAAGTTAGACCCATGAAAGGTAAGCTAATGTACTCAGCAGTGAAATCCATCCAATCAACCCCTCTGGGAGCAATCAGTTTTGTCAATGTTTTTTTTTTTTTCTGCATATGCATGCACTTGTGTGCATGTATGATCTGCTATTAATATAATCGCCTCAAGGATATTACAAGCTAAGTAATCAGAATTGTCATCCATCCGTAGCTGCCTGCAACAGCAGCTCAATGAGAAATGCTTTGTGATAGTGGCAGGAGACAAAAGGATTGCAAATTATACCCTCAAATCACTTTTTCTGGGATGATTCAGATGCTCGGTCTGTGTTTTCCCTTCTCCCTTATCACCTCCATAGGGCTGTGAAGTTTTCAGCAAAGCTCATGGGCCAAGCCATGGCCAAGAGGGTCAAAGCCACCATACTGTTTGCTACAGAAACGGGCAAATCACAAGACTACGCCAAAACTCTCTGTGAAATCTTCAAGCACGCCTTTGACGCTAAGGTACGCTTGCTCCTACCTTGCATCATTGTTGCTAAAAGTTAAGCAAGAGCTTATATTTCAATGATAATTCCACCAGCATCTAATTGAAAAAGAAAAATTCAAAAACCTCTTCTCTCTCTCTTTCCTGGCTGATGAGGTCATGCAGATGGCAGCTGAGTACAGATGACGAAAGGGTTGAAAAAAGTTATCTTTTTAATATCAGTTTTTTTACTCATGCAGTAAAGTGCTACAGGTCAGAAGCAAGATCTTAACCACTGAAGCATTGAGCAGTGCACTTGTTTAAGACAACATCCTGAGGCACCCCCGGCTGTGCAAATCTGTTAACAAAAAAAGAGGAAAGGGGGAAAGAAAAAGGCAAAAAGATGTTCTCAATCATGCACTTCATGCTTTCCCTCTAGGTTGCATCCTAATTTCCCTTCTTCTTTTTTCTGTGCAATCAATCACAAGAAATCACTCATGCATGCAAGTGTGTGTCACTGAGAGTGGGTGTGTAAATGGAGGGCAGATGTCAATGCCTGGGGCAAATCCTTCTTGTTATAGGGCCATAGCCTGTTTCCTCTTCACATCTTTGCTCATGTGTCTTTGCATGTGTGCATTCAAGTGCGGTCCATGGCAGACACGCACCATACTGAGTGGTACGTATTATGGTGGCTCATTGTGTGGCAGCAGCATATTATCATCTCGTTAGGGGCGAGGACAGAGTGGTCATTACAACCTCCTCCTTTGCCAACGGCTGTGTGTTTGGCCTTAATTTACAGGCTCGAGGCATCTGTCGTGGGGAGAGCGCAGAGAAGAGAGAGGAGTGGGATTAAAAAACGAGACCTTGACTTAGATTCTTTCTGCATAGTGATCTTTTTTCACCTGCAGGTCATGTCCATGGATGAGTATGATGTGGTGCACTTGGAGCATGAGACACTGGTTTTAGTGGTGACCAGCACATTTGGCAATGGTGACCCACCTGAAAATGGAGAGGTATATAACTAATATTCATTAAGTCTTGTTGATTCATCAGAGCAGAGATTGTTGACAATCCTTCATGTGTTGACATAGAAATTTGGAGCTGCCTTAATGGAAATGCGCCATCCAACCTCCAACACAGAAGACAGAAAGTGAGCTAAACTCTGTGTTTGTGTTTATCGATGGTCGTCTTCACCTGTTTGTTCTCTGAGGTACAAATGTGTCTCATTTATCTGATTTTTGTCTCGCATGCAAGGAGCTACAAGGTTCGTTTCAACAGTGTGTCCTCTCACTCTGACACTCGGAAGTCCTCCAGCGATGAGCCAGAGGCCAGGATCAACTTTGAGAGCACTGGGCCTTTGGCTAATGTCAGGTAAACAACTCTGACAAAACATTAAATGATTGTAACAGTAAAATGTTTTATTGAACATTTCTGTCTGAGCAATGTTTTGTGAAATATGAAAATAGTTTGAAAATTAAGAGTATAAAAATTATCATAACAATAAGATGAAGTAAAGTTTGGACATGGTTCAAAATAAAATCATGCTTGGAGAAATACTGCTAAAGGAACTGCTGTAATAACGGTAATGAGAACGTTTATTATAAAATATGTCTTTGTTAAAGCTAAAGCACAACTTCCTTTAGGAAGATTGGTTTCTCAGTTTTCTGCCGTTATTTTGAGCCATTCCCGCAGGTGTAATATATTTCCCACTTCCACTTTTCCAGGCTGTCAAAATACTGCTGCATTTGATGTAATCACAAGTGTGAAGTCAGATATCTGTCATTTTCTGCCTCAGTGCATTTGATGGAAAAAGTGACAAAACAAATATGGTTTCTTCTAGGGTGGCTTTTTTGTTTTGTTAATAAATTCTTCCCAGGAGTAATAAGTTTACATGACTTGGGATGGGGGCAAAATTGATAAAGGATTTAGTTTTTGGTAAGGTGTCATTGACAAATTATGTTGAAATTGGGGTTGACCAATCTCAGCTGAGTTCCTGACAGGGAAATCTGACTTCTGGTGGCATTTGCTTAATTTTTTTTTTTTCTAATTCAAAGTCAAAAATTCCCAGCTTGTTTTCAAATGCAGCATTATTTTACTTTGAATTTACATGCCACTGCTTTCATCCAGCAATTTCTCTTTCCTTTAGCCTGTTGCCATGATTCCACTGATGCACTCCTTCAGGTTCGGAAGTCTGCAAGCTGTACACGCTTTAATTTCATGCTCTCCCACTGTACTCTGACACCTCATCTGACACCTCCACCTCTTGTCTGACCTCAGCACCATTCTACCATATACTTGCATTCCTGAGGCTGCTAGTAAATTTCTAAAACTTTGCTCCAGATCTTAAAAGATGGTCTTCTTGCTCTTTTAGCAAGAAGGGTCCGAGACAGCCTGTGCAATTCTGAGTGTAAAAAACCCAGCATGCACACCGCTTTTGGTAGGAAAGGGTCATTATATTATGTTTAATTTTAACTAGCATTTATACTGGTGCTTTTAAGCCATTTCTTTAATAGCAACACCAATGTCCTTACCAATAATGCTCAATTATTAAGGTTTAAATTAAGTTTTTAGTTTTCACTGATTAATGTGAAGAAAATACAAGGACTTTTTTTCTGTTTTCCTTTATAAAAAAATATCTCTAGCTGACTTCATTTCTGTCACGGTTGCAGGAAAAGACGACTCAACTGCAGGCAAGTGAACAGGCAGACTGATGGTGAAGACTAAACTCTTTATACCGACAGAACAGGACATGAGCAAATCCCAGGAACAACTGAAGACGACGAGAATCTGGCACAAAAAAAAATAATAATAATAAAATCTAAGGAAATCCAGCAACTATGTATACAGTGGCAATCAGGACCAAGTATGACAGGAGAGGAGAAAAAAGGCCAACAAAAATCATCACCATACACTGTGTTTGTAAATCTAGTCTTCATATTTCAGTCTCTTTCAGCTCATAGTCTACAAGAAAAAAAGAAAAAAACAATTCAACACGTCTGGGATGATATCGTTTTGGACATTCTACAGAAACTTTAGGGAGGAGGCAACAGAAATGTTGATGTTCATCTTTGATCTTGATGTGCAAGTTTGAGCACAGTGGTGATGTGTTTACCTTCATAAATGTGATTTATTTCATGTTTACATCCATCTAAACACAGACAGGACAGGTATTTGTGAGTCCAGTAGCTGTTTTCAACTGTTCTCTGAATTTTGTTCCAAGTTCCAAACATGGCCTCAGTGGCCATGATTTGCAGTCTTTTAAGTTTGATTTGTTTTTTAACTGCTTGTGTTTTCTTCATATGAATCTGCCTCTGTTCAGGTTCTCAGTGTTTGGCCTTGGCTCCAGGGCCTACCCACACTTCTGCGCCTTTGCCCACGCTGTGGACACATTATTTGAAGAGCTGGGGGGTGAGCGCATCCTACGCATGGGAGAAGGAGATGAGCTGTGTGGCCAGGAGGAATCATTCAGAACATGGGCCAAGAAAGTTTTTAAGGTTGGTTCACTGGGCTAAGACCCTTAAGACTTGTGTCAGAAAAGAATGCATTGTGCAGAAAATTGGTATGTTGGTTATTTGTCAAGGCTAGGTTTAAATGTAATTTGATTTTCTGTTTCTCTTGCAACTATAACATCATAAATCACATCAAAAAGCCCTTTTACTCCTTTAAAATCAACTAGTCAAGGCAGTACTTTGAGTTGTTTAGTTATCCAACCTCGAGATGGTGGGTGCAGTTGTTACTGTCTGATTTTTAAAGTGCTAAAATTATTCTTTAAGTACTTTGGTTGTCTGCACTGAACTTTAACGAAGCATTTGAAGAGCTGCCTTTCCTAGTAGGTGCAGTTTTTCTTATTCAACTGTGTTGTTGCACCTCAAGGCTGCCTGTGATGTGTTCTGTGTCGGCGATGATGTGAGCATTGAGAAGGCCAATAACTCCTTGATTAGCAACGACCGCAGCTGGAAGAAAAGCAAGTTCCGCCTAACTTACACAGCTGAGGCCCCGGCCCTCACAGAAGGTAAGTAAACCTGTGGTAACTCAGAAAAAATCTACTGCTGGTGGCAATATGTGCTGATAAGTACCACTGTACAAAATAACTGTAATTTACCTTTGATTCCGTCATTACATTACCTGGAACAGTGGTCTGTAACTTGGCTGTGGAAATAAAAATAAAAATGCAAATTTGAGGTATTTTACCTTTGAAAAGCTGATAATCTTAATAGTGCATGTGGTCTGTTATTGTGCAAAATGTCAACTTACACTTTTGTTGAGTAAACTATGCAATGAGATAAGAATTGAGAAGTGAAAAATGCCTATAGATTTACAACGGATTTGCAAAAGTATTCCTTTGTCTTCTAAAATAATTATAAATTACCCTTAATTTGCTTGATAACTGAAAGCTTTGCCTCCATTCTTCTTTTAGAAACTCAATGAACCACAAGTAAACCTGCTGTCTGAGAGAGAGGTGCTTTGTTAGGAAAATACCGAACAATAAGATTCTTAATATAAGATAAAAATAGAGCTTTGTGTGTTAGAAGCAAGATTTAATGTTTTGTAAATTTGACAAGGAGCCAATGGAGAGAAGCTAGAATTGGAGAAATATGGACACCCTGATGATAAAGAATCATAATAGTCCAGCCTAGAAGTGGTAAATGCATGGACTGCTTTTTTCTAATTTTAGTAATGCTGTGAAGGTGGAAAAAAGGTGGTCCTGGTAGAATTTTTAATGTGGGAGTTAGGACATATCCTGATCAAAAACAACACCAAAGCTTTTTACATTAGTTCTGAATACCAAGTTAATGCCATTTGGCCATTCATGGATGGGTGGAGGGTATGTGGGCATCATTCAGTAACACTATATAATGTCTCTCTACACAGTAACATTAAGTGTTCAGTTTGGGATTAAATCAAGGTAATTCTTGTGAGTGAAAAAAACTGCAGGACGTATTTTAGAAAACACATTCATCAGACATCAGATGATACAATTTGCATATCCATGTGAAGTATGAATCAAGTGCCAGGAGCTAACTTGTGTGATTTATGTGCAAAATAAGAAACAGGAAAAATAGCCGTTCACTTTAAAAAAAATAAGAATGATTAAAAAAAATAAATCTGATTATTGCATAAAGTGATAAACACCTTTTGTTGCTAATAACATTCTCTGAAAAGGTTAAAATTAATAAGATGGTGTTTGCAAAGCACCCACTAATTACCCATTCTGTATTGTATGTTTGTGCAGCAACTCTTTGAAAATGATTGTCTATTGTTGTTCACTACAATATACAATAGTTACACACTGTTTCACTATCAAAAGCACTTATTTCCAGCATTCATGCTAAGTTACATTTGGTTCTTGTTTTAAAATTCACAATTGGTCTCCCAGAGGGAAACCAAGAGTCAACTCTGGGTAGATTAGGTTGACATGTTGAATGTATAAATTATGTTAATGTTATTTTTGTAATTGTTTTGTTTTCTGTCTGCCTTGTAGCATTATACAATATTCACAAGAAGAAAGTTTATGGAGCAAAGATGATAGAAGCCCAAAACTTACAAAGTCCCAAATCCAAGTAAGAATGTCTGAACACAAAGTCCCTTTGCACAAAGAATTGGTAACAAATTTATACATTTTGTTAAGATGTGCATCCATTATACATCTAACTCATTCATTCTGTTTCCATTGGTGTGGTGTGTGAACTGAATAAAAACAGACTGAAAACGTTTTTATTTTTTCTTTTATTTGTTTGTTTTTTTTAAACTAATCTTTTCTCATAAATCTCTGATCTCTTTTTCAGCCGCTCTACCATAATAGTGCGGCTCCACACAAACAACCACGACAGCCTGAGTTACAAGCCTGGCGACCACCTGGGCATCTTCCCTGGCAACCATGAGGACTTGGTAACGGCACTCATAGACAAACTGGAGGATGCTTCACCTGTCAATCAAATCGTCAAAGTGGAGTTCCTGGAAGAGAGGAACACTGCCCTGGGTGGGTGATGTTATTAACAACGTCACGCCACTGTGTGAATACAGTAGGCGTGTAATCAGGAGGGCTGCTGTTCGAAATCTGGGCAAAGTGTCAAAATGAAAATGTTAATAAGATACAGTTTCTCTTGCCTCAGCAGACACTATAAAGTCACACTTACTCAAGGTATCTTTGCCCAGCGATTTCTTCAATATAGCTGCTTATTGGCAGTTGTGGTGACACTGGATGATGCAATAGTGATATTCATTGTGACTGTGAAGAACGTGGTTTTATTTTTTTTTTTTTTTCCCAAACACAGTCTGTGTGCTTGATCAGAATTTACCCTGACAAATACAGCCAATCTTGTAAGGGGTATACTGCCTTCTTTTGTTAAGTGCTTTTTTCTGTTTCCAACAGCAACCACCCCGCACTCAAACACATGATCTTTTTTAGTTTAGCATTTATATGAGCAGTAAAGGTACTTGATTGATGCTTTTATCCCCACATACAAATTAGAGCCAAGATATTTTCAAAATTCTGTATACAAAGTTCATAAAGCACAAAATTTTAGTTAAAAACCTTGAAGGAAGTCCTTGAAGGAATGCATATTGCTCACCACCTTTCATGCCACATTTTTAAACTAAGATCATCTTATCTTGAATAGTGATATTATGTGTTACAGGTCTCTCTTGTAAATAAGACTACCTGATTTGCTAAGTTTTTTTTTTTTGTATCAAGCAGAGTGCACATCCTAGAATGAGAACTTTAACTGAGCTGATATCAAAATGTAATATTCATTACAATGTGTAGTTTTCTGACCCTAACAATGAATGTTCTAATGTCTAAAACCAATCATGTATAAAACCTTAAACATAAACTTTAATCTCCTGGCCATAAGTATTACTGAGTGAACACAGTGGCAAATTCATCTTCTTCCGCTTATCCGGGGTCGGGTCGCAGAGGTAGCAGCCCAAGCAGGGAGACCCAGACTTCCCTCTCCTCAGCCACTTGGGCCAGCTCTTCTGGGGGAATCCCAAGGCGTTCCCAGGCCAGCCGAGAAACATAGTCCCTCCAGCGTGTCCTGGGTCTTCCTGTGGGCCTCCTCCCGGTGGGACATGCCCGGAACACCTCACCAGGGAGGTGTCCAGGAGGCATCCTAACCAGATGCCTGAGCCACCTCAACTGGCTCAGTGGCAAATTAGGCATCATAAAGGAGAAGGAAAGCAGAAAAACTACAGAAAGAAAACATTGTGTAGAACATTGCAGGACTCGTTTACATTTAGGATTTAAATAAGTGCATCCAAGTCTCTGGACTGAAACCTTTTATCAACTGCTTCCATTTATAGACTTCTTTTTGCTGAATAAACAGCATCAGTTGAATGAATGCACTGTGTATAATTTTCATCTGAGCAGCTTTTCACTCTCTTTTGTCTACAGGAGTTATCAGTAACTGGACAAATGAGACTCGAATCCCTCCTTGCACTATCTATCAAGCTTTCCAGTATTTCCTGGACATCACTACACCACCGACCCCAGTCCTGCTTCAGCAGTTTGCTGCTCTGGCAACCGATGAAAAACAGAAAAAGAAATTAGAGATCCTCAGCAAGGTAAATACACTTAACTTTCAGTGTTTTTTTACATTAATATTGACTTTTGCTAAGCTTCTGCCTCACCTAACCTGGTTTGTAAACATAAACAGGAAAGGTTTGCTATCTACCCACACATAATGAGCTCTGTGTTCCACTTGACAATCACAAATTTTCATTTTTTAAGAAGAGCATTTGAATGCCCACATGTTTAAGCTACAACAGTAAACAACATATTTATTGTGTTTGCTAAAATATGGGAGACAGTTAAGTCTGAAATTAGATTTGATGCACCATTAAAAATTTGTACAGTAGGAGTCAGTTGGCGCCAAATTAAAGTCGGAGATTGCTCTTACCAAGAGCCATTTCCCATTACCGTGCCTCTCACAATTCACTCTTAATTTTTGTCAATGTGTAGAAAAGGCTGGATGAGTCCAAACAGTGACTCATACACAGAATCACTGTCACCAAAGCGAAAGGAAAAGACCGAGGGCTTCTGAATTCAGAAAAAAAGGAACAGTACAGTACAATCATCATCACAGATGAATTTGTTGAAAGGCCACAAAGAATTAAAGAACAAAAATGCATAAAGAATTGCTTAAACAAATCTGTTATCTTGTGGTATGTGCAAAGTCCCCACATTCCATCTGTTTATCAAGGCTGAAAAGCCCAGGCCTGAAAGTGCTTTTGATGTCCTTTTTTTCTTTTTGCTAATTGCATTTGAGGTGCTTCTAACTGTGTTTAGGAACAGAATGAAGATGACACCAGGCATCTTAACAGGCATTGTGTTGCTCATTAACGGCCTGAGAACAAAGCTGCATTTCATGTTTTGTTTTTTTGTTGTTGTTTTTTAAGCCTGTTGGCACATTCTAAATTCATCACATCCAAATGTCAGTGATGACACACAAAACAGTTGGGCTTTGAATGGTGAATGTTCTGCTTGTGGCCACCTCCTGCTCCCGAGTCAAAAATGTTGACTGATCGAAAAGGAAAAAAAAAGATCATTGGACTTTTGAATAAAATAAATTAAACAATTTCCACTGTTAAAAATTGCATCCCTGTTTAGTTTTTTTCTTCTTTTTTTTTAACCTCATCGTTCATCTTGACACTGCAGGGCTTGCAGGAATATGAGGAGTGGAAGTGGTACAACAATCCCACACTGGTGGAGGTGCTGGAGGAGTTTCCCTCCATCCAGATGCCTTCAACTCTGCTGCTCACCCAGCTGCCCCTGCTGCAGCCTCGATACTACTCTATCAGCTCCTCTCCTGACCTATACTCAGGAGAGATCCACCTCACAGTGGCTGTGGTCTCTTATCGTACCAGAGGTGAGAACCTGCAATTCCCTTTGTAGTTTAATTTAGCTTGAAATGTTTCTGTCACCTCCAACTATTTAAAAGTTGTAGCTTATATTATTAAAACAATAAAACAAGCTTCCTGAACTTCTCATGAACCACTGGACAGATTTTAATGAAAGTAATCATTGGATGTACATCTACAACACATCAATTTTTGGAGTTAACTCAATTCAGTTACAACTTAATGATCTTAGTGAACACAAAAATGGGTCTGACTGTCATTTTTACAGATATTTAGTTGAACTTTGGTGTGGTATTAGCTGAGATTTTCCCCCCTAACAAATATGTTAAGTTCTAACAGATCACATGAGATCTTTGTTTAAACATTTTGTTTGCAAGGCAGCCGGCGGTATGTATTCCTTTATGAATGCTAGATTTGAATTTTTTTGTGTTTCTATTGACTTAATACTTTTAATGAGTCAGTTTTACATTATTTAAATGATCACAAAATAGGCAATCTAACTCCAGGTAAAGAAAAAAAATGTATTCAGACTGTTTTTTTTTTTTTATTTCATCAACTCCAGTTCAGTTTGTATCATAGATTCATGCCACTGGGCTTTAACTGCTACACGGCTACAACTTCAGCTCAAAACAGTCTAAAGATTCAGTCTCTCTGAAAACCTTCAGTGTCTCAAAGAAAACTGATTGAATGTTACCTTGAAAAGCCAGTCTGCTTTACAGGTCAACTAGATCACAGCTGTAATTACAAGAAAGCATAGACACACAGAGGACTTTACAGAGTCTGTGAGCCCAATCACCAACAGAACAAACCTGTTAATAAAATGTTCATGTTTCAACTGTAATGTCAGGTTTAGTGAGAAGTATATAAAAGGCTCCTGCAGCCCCACTGTTGCAGTTAGCATCTATAAACTCAACTAATTGATAAACATTTCTGGAGCTGCTCTGTTATTTTCTCTCACATGTACTCTATGTGAACATATTACTGTGATTGTATACACTGTGGCTTGTATCACAGTAATTTCCCTTTTAGCGAGGAAGAAGAAATGCCTTTAGCCTTGTAGGTGTGTTAGGGCCACCCTTTTCCTGTTATTTGTACACTTAAAAAGAGTGGTAGGAAGAACTGAGAGGAAAAAAGTAAAGTGATTGCTTGGTAATCATCTCTTTCAGGTGGAGAGGGACCTATTCACCATGGAGTGTGTTCATCGTGGCTCAACAGGATAGAAAAGGGGGAGATGGTGCCATGCTTTGTTCGAAGGTATTGATCAAAATGAAAAGCTTTCTTGTCAAACCTCAATGAAAAGATCATAACCGCTATTTCTGTGTATTTAAATAAACCTTTCCCCTTTGCCTACTCATTTACATTTTTTAATATTTGAACTCATTTACCTTAATTTGCAAATTATGCAAATGCAATGTGTACTTCATAATTTGTTTGTGTATTTTGATCAATTTTGTTTATAAAGGTAACTTGAGGGATTCATAAAAAAATTTTAAATTCAAAAAATTGGGTTGGTATACATAATTCAATTGACTGTAAACAAACCAACAGCTAACTTGAATGCCTAATTTTTGTAAAATCTTTAATTGTTCAAATATAAAAAGCATGGCATCAAATAAGAAGGATAACATGTTTCAATCAGCGCACATAATCAGTGTTTGGTCTTAAATTTATCTAATTCTTCTCTGGAACGATCTTTGCTACCATGACGCTTTCTAACTGTCAGCTGAGAATGAGATGTTAAGTTTTATTTAGTTTTTCAAAGGCACTGAAAAAGAGACCCCATAAAGTGCAGCAATCTGCATTTCAGTAGTTGAACAAAGACAGTAATTGACTAATGAGCTTAAAGTATTTTGGATACACAAGATCATTTTCAGAAATGAAATGGGTGGATAGAGGAACAATAAGTACAGTGCAAGCAGAATATATTTGTACTGGTTACAAAGCTGGCTTATTGGGTGGAAAAGTCAAAGATATACTTCTTATTGCTAATTTCTTAAAAGTAATTTTCCAGTTCTTATGACCACAAATTTAGTCTTTCAGTGAATGTTACTCAAATTTAGAATAGTTTGACTAACAGTATTTTTTCTCTCTCTCATTTTTAGTGCACCATCATTCCAACTTCCCAAAGACAACAAAGCTCCGTGTATCTTGGTGGGCCCAGGAACCGGCATTGCTCCATTCAGAAGCTTCTGGCAACAGAGACTGTTTGACCTTGAACAAAATGGTTGGACCTACTTTTTATTTCATTTCTCACAAATGTATTTATGACTAACTCAAAAGGAAACTCAGCACATGAACCTGTAGCAAAAATTATCACACATGTCCAGAACTAATAGATCCTTTGTTATTCACATACCCGCAGACTTCCATTTCTTCATCTTTACTCTAAGCAGCAAAGTAATGCCACTTGTTATGTTTAAGGGATCAAATCGTGCCCCATGATCCTGGTGTTTGGTTGTCGGCAGTCTGAGATGGACCACATATACAAAGAAGAGACTATCCAGGCCAGGAACAAAGATGTGTTTTCAGAGCTCTATGCAGCTTTTTCCAGAGAACCTGGCAAACCAAAGGTACAAGCACTAAACTATCCATCTCTGGATTAAATAGCTTGTCAAAGCTCCCTTTGGATAACTGCATGAGACCTACAGAATATTTTATATTTTATTATATTCTTGAGACAAATGTTTTGTCTTGTAGTTTAAAAGTTTTAATTTATTTTAGCTTATGCCTTATTCGTGTACAACATCATTGTTGCATTTTTCTATTTGCACATTTAGCATCTTCGTGCACACTGACTGTCTCTTCACTCCTCTTATGTGTTAGAAATATGTTCAAGATATTATGCGCGAGCATCTGTCAGAGAAGGTGTACCAGTGCCTGAGGAAGGAAGGCGGACACATCTATGTGTGTGGGGATGTTACAATGGCTGGAGATGTTCTCAAGACTGTTCAGCAAATCATCAAACAGCAGGGCAACATGACTCTAGAGGACGCTGGCTTCTACGTCAGCAAACTTCGAGTAAGAGAAATTTGATTTTTTCTTTAAACATATATTTGAAAGTAGAAAGCCAGAAGCAAGTATGTAGTGGCCAAAAATTAAAAGTATTGTTTTTTTGTTTTGCTAGTGGGGGGAAAAAAAACAAGAAGTACCATGAAGGAGCTCACATTACTACAACCACTACTGAAACATTTAACTCATGTTAACAGTGCTGCTTAATGAATCAATCATTTGCCTTCAAAACAATATATTTTCAACAATTTATCACTCTTGGTATTCTGTTATTCTACTCTCATTGCTCCATTTTCACCAGGATGAGAACCGCTACCATGAGGACATCTTTGGCGTCACTTTGCGCACCTATGAGGTCACCAATCGGATTCGCTCAGAATCCATCGCCTACATTGAGGAAAACAAAAAAGACTCTGATGAGTAAGTTCTTTGAGTGTTTAATTACAGGTGTTTTTAGTGAAGAAAATGAAATGTAAGTAGTTTTTGATGAGATTGCTAAACATAAGACATTGAGGAAGAGAAATTTATTAGTTTTTAAATCAGTTGATTTAAAGAAGATATTTTATAAATGTTAGCTTTACCTCAAAGATTTGTCATTTTCACCACATGTTGATTAGCTACACAAAGCAACAACTTTTTACTGCTGGTGTTAGATAAATAAAACAACCCTCAGGTAATTTAAGTTTGTGCAAATGCAAAAATCCATATATGGTAACCCATATGTGAAAGATGCTGTCTCAAACATTATGTTTCAAAATCTCAGGCACCAAATAAAACCAATAAATGAATGAATTCTTATTGGAAAGACGTCAAACTTTTATCAATTTCTTCAGCTTTTTACACACTAAAAACTGCTGGGTTAAAAACAACACGATTTGTAATCCAGCTCTGGGTCAGCTTTGGACTGAGCCAACTCTGGGTAGTTTTAACTCAGCAGAATTGGGTTATCAGTTTGACCCAGCATACCAGTTTTCCACCTAAAATTTGGTCAAAATAGCTAATTTGCTGAATTAGAGCTACTAAAAAGTTGAGTTAAAAGGAACACCCCAATTTATGGGGTATTAGATAATTACATATTGAGCTAGCTAGCACTAACCTCTAATAGCATCAGCTAGCTAACACCAAGTAATGTTATTTTAGGAACCAAATCTCTAGTACAAACTAAAGTTTTTAACAAAGCCAACTGATTAAATATTGTTTTACAAATTGTATATTACAGTCTTAATTTTACTTATTACATACTAAATCAGAGGTCTAGTCAGGTTTTACTTTGTCAGCTTCTGATTTAAAATGGCGGACTGGGACAAATGACAAGGCTTATGTCCAACTCAACCACTGGGTCAAACTTTTTGGCCCAATATTTGGTCAAAATTATTGAATTATTAAAGTAACACTACGATTTTTAGCGTGTACCTGTTTTTATTTTGTTGCCATTCAAATATAACAACAAGTTGGCTCAGATAAAAAAAAAAGCTAAATTCACTGTAATATGGCTTAGATGAGATAGAGCTGGTCTATCTCAGCAATGTTTGCATGTCAACTTCAGTGTGCAACTTGTAGTTGTTTGGCAACAGAGTGTTATCTCCTCCACTTTCAGATGAAAACAGAGAGGGTAACCATGGAAACCAGTGGAGAGCAGGGCCTCTAAACTAACAGGATTAGAGTGAAAGTGAATGGCTCTGTTCCATTTCTGTTTTTGTTTCTGATGTTATTTGTGCGTATTGAAAATTATACACTTCATATACCCTTGCCATGAGAGCAAAACAAGAGCCCTACACAGCCACTATGGCTCATTAAGTACCAACATAATGCATCACAGATGATGCTTCCTGTGTCGATTGTCACTTGAATTTCACATTTGGCCATCAAAGCTCCTGCTTGCTGTATGAGTAATGACTATAACATCTCTGTTTTTATGTCTTTTTTTCTTTATCTGCCTTTCTGTGTCTTCATGTGTCTTTCCTCACAGGGTTTTCTGCTCATAGGTTGATGAAATGAAGGCTTTCTGAAAACGACCAGTCTAAAGGACACAGCAACACTGGTTAAAGAATACTGTGCCAATTTTGTACTGTAAAAAATGAGTTTCTTTCTTTTCTTTTCTTTTTATACAACTTTAATGTTTTTGTTGGGCTCTGGAACTTTGTCTGTAGCAAGTTGGAAATGTTTTGTTCTGATTTTGTTTTGCTTGTCAATGATACTTCCAAAATTTACAAATTGATCTTGATGATTCATAATGTGTGCACCTAGTGTAATGACCTGCCTCATTGTGAATGCATGACAAAAACAAGAATATAATCAAAAAGTATAATATACTCTGTGTTATTGTTACAGTTAAAAGGCTTTATTGAGGTTATATATTTGCAAGGAAATGTGTGATATTGATAACAAACTGACATTTCTGTAATAAATGGGTCAACTTGACTTGCTGGGAGCATATATGGGACCAGTAAAATGCATTTGGGCTTTTTGTAATTAATGAAGGCTGCATTTAGAGACAAAGTTGGGTAATTGAAAAATGTACAGGCATGCAGACAAGAAAAAAAGAAAAACCAAAACGGATGTTTTGCGAACAAATTTAGCGTGTTGACAAGTCACCTCGAATTGTGAAAATGACAGTTCTGTCACAGCCTGAATAAACACATTATCTAGCTCGCCAATGGCAATCTATCAGAACGCATCAGCCTCAGTGCAAGTGCTCTTTAGTGGCCTGTTTGTTCTGTCATAACATCATAAGCTTCCGTGTCTCCACTGGTGCTTGCGTGCCACTTTAATCTGAGCTTTAGTCAATCCTTAAATACATTTATATCAATAATAAAAAAGAAATCTTGGAGCTCTTAAATTTTGACATCCAAATATCTGTATGTTTGCAGTGGTACAATGTTTTGTCAAATTATATAATATTGGTGGAGGGAAGATGTTTTATAAGGTAATTTTGGAACTCTTAAATGATGGAATCAGTAGTAAATTTTAAACTTTGTTTAAAATTTTGAAGAGTTGCACTTATTATCCTCAGAATTTAACTGTTGCAATTTTTCTTTTGCCAAGTAGTTTTGTGGCTTTTCCTTCCTTGTTAGGAGAGTGAGTTAATCTGCATGTGAATCCAGTTTACAGAACATCTCAGCTTTAAAAGCTCAAACTCCACACTCTCTGTTTTTGAATTGAGAAAGCTCCTCGGATGAGAAGCGAAATGTCTTCAACTACAAAATAGAAGTCCAGTTGGTTTTGTTTTTAACCCTTTTTTTTTGGATTTCCTTCCTTCAATTTTGGCTTTGTCACTGTAGAAGTGTGGCGGATTCAGCACAATTCAGATTTTTTGGTTTGTTTGTTTGGTGGTTTTATTATGCAGCTTAAGCTCTTGTCCTTATTTTAAATATTGTCAAATTATTAAAGTCCAAAATGTCAGAGAAATGCTAAAGGCATGCTTTGACCTCTGAGGTCAGAGCCTGTCAATAAACACAACAAGGTTTCCTAAAAGTACAGTATATAGGTGGAGGTAAAAGGTATAAGTTGTATTCTTGTCTTTTCACCTTTTGTTTTCCAAATCCTTTTCACTTGCTCTGATAGCTTTAAAGATCAAAAATACTTTTTTCACTTCTGGAAACACAGCTTTCTGTTTAGGTTTAGGGAAAGTTCATGATTTATTAAAAATCCTAAAAAGCCCAGCGGTTAGCCAGTTGACAATGGTAATTTGACAAGTTGGGACAATTGTGCAGAAATGGGTGATTTGGTTATGAATTATCCCTAGTCATTAAAGAATCAGGTTTATTGTTTTAGGGCAACGCTAAGGTCAGTTTAAATAAGATGTTAGCTAAAGACCTAAAATTTGGGATATTGGAATCAACTTGCCTGGCTTTATCCAAATACAACACTCCTCATGCCATTTAGTTAAACAAATTCTATGTTGACCATAAAAAATGATTACGTAAACATAATTGCTGTTATATGGGGAAAATATTGGATGAACACTTTCTTTTCCAAAAACAGGAAGTCACTTCTAGACATCAGGAAGTGATCGAGCCCCAGTTCAAAGACTAAGACCAAACCTTAAAGTTAGCCACATAAAAACACTGGTTTGTTTTTACAATTTACCTATTGTACTGAATAAACCTACAAAATGTAACACGTGAAGCTCTAAGAATACTTTTCCGAAGAATTTACTTCCTTTTCCACAGCGCCGCTTCATGCATTCGGTCTGCTGCCTGGCTGTAGCATTTTGTTTTCTCTTCTATTTTTTGCAAGTCAGTAAGTATTTTCCCTTAGAAATTAAACATCTCATAGCAAAAACATTAAGAAAAGCAAATGACGCTGCCCAGATCACATCAGACAGCTTCAATTTGTTCATTCATCACCAACTTTTACAATTTGCATTTGCAGCATCTGAGCTCAT
Organism: Kryptolebias brasiliensis; assembly: GCA_028566095.1. NCBI lineage: Eukaryota > Metazoa > Chordata > Actinopteri > Cyprinodontiformes > Rivulidae > Kryptolebias > Kryptolebias brasiliensis. The sequence continues at coordinate 26,987,051 of JAOXNZ010000001.1, read as the reverse complement.
CTGCCTCTTGCCTTACATTAACTCTTTGCCAACATTTGGTACATTAATTCTCTATCTCTGTCTGCATGTGTTGTGCTACCTTGTGGCTTAAACAACACTTTTTCACTGTAAACTGCCTACTGGCATCAGCATGTGTGTGTGTGTGTGTGTGTGTGTGTGTGTGTGTGTGCATTTGTCTGCCCCAAAAATCCTCCTCAGTGTGCACATCTCTACATGGGTGGGTGTAAACAAGCATGATCTCAGGTATGTGTTTTGTTCATTCAGCGTGCTGTCTTTTACTTTGTCAGATTAAAAAAGAAAATAATAGGATTTGTTACTGAGTCACACAAGCCTGCAAATTTGATGTTGCAGATGGTGTTTTGGTCACAGGAAACTGCCCACATGGCTTTTTAGCAATGATCTCATCACTTCAGTCCTATTGTTTTAAATTCCACTGAAGTTTTTCTCGTCTTTAGCAAAGAGGCTCAACTGCTGAAGTAATTTGCTGCTTCTATGTCAGTCAGGGTTTGTTTTTAATCACCCACTCTGCATCAACATTTGGCTTTTTCTTGTCAACTTGTTTGTTCTTTTTTGTGTTTTCCTTCAAATAAAAAATAGCATGATTTAAAACCTTTTAATCTGGGTTTTGTCTGGAAATATGTTTTTTGTGTATTTTTCCCTTTGAAATCATGTATTTTGTTATGGCGGGGGTAACTCATTCATCCCCACTTTTCATTTTGGATGAATGTCTACTTTTTTGTCTATATATAGTTTTAATTTAAGTGAAATTAAATGAGAGCAGTCAAAAAATGTTTGATGTAAAATCTGCAACAGGAAAATAAGATAAAGTATAAACTAAAGAGCACCACTTCGATATTTTCTAAGAATGTATTTTATGTAAATAAACATAATTATTCTGCTTGATTCCAAAAAGGTAAAATATAAAAATAAAAAACCTGTACATTATCTCTCATATCCTGTATGAGTATAATACAGCAGCATTGAAGAAATGCATGGTGATCTTCTGTTTCCTGTTTGAATTTTTAAAAATGCTGTGTGTTTACCAGCACTGTGTCCGTCAGTGAGGCAGTGCTCTTGGAAACAATGTTCTTGGTGGGTTTCTTTCTGTGTTTGTGCATTGCTGCCGCTCTGAACAACTCTTGATCCAATCAGCCTCTGCTATAATGACCTTTTGTTGTGCACTTGATTGAGGAAAGTTCCATTTTGTTGCATCAACTGCAAGGACTTTGCATTTACTTACAAATAAAGAGAAACATTTACAGAACATGTCAACATATTTACTTGTTTTTTCTTCCACTTTGCATAAGAGAGAAGCTCAGCTGGAAAGTGTATTTAAGAAGAATAAACTGTTTCAGCTTCAAGCATTTTAGTTTAGTGGTCAAATTTGAAGTTTTTGAAGAATTTCTTCTTAAACAAGCCAATAGTTCTTCCCCTCCTGTTCTGGTTGTCACGGCTCAGAGAGCTGGCATTCAAAGTATAAGAGATATTACATGGCACCATAGCAACCTGTCAACAAAACAAGCTGTCCAAACTTTACACAAGTACTCCAGTGGGTGCTGACCTTGAGAGACTGGAGTAGCCTTATATAAGTGAAGTTTGTCCCTCTGTTTTAGCATTATAGAATGCCTGAGCACATGACTGCACCTGCTTCTGCTCAGATTCACTCAAATAATTCTCTGTTTGTAGTTTTACTGCTTAGCTAAAAGTAAGAACAACAGAGAACTTCCACAAATCAGAAAGAGCTCTTTTCGTAAAGACATCTTTCTGTCTCAGTATGGCAAATAATCAGTAATAAAATCATGGTTCATGAGGAGACGGTGGAAGTGCTGTTGCCTTCGGTGCTGAAAGACGACATGGACAAAATGGAAGAAGAGAAACTACAGCTGCGGGAGGTAGGAAGCTATCCAAACGTTTCATCGTGTAAAGTGCGATCAACCAGGTAGGCAGAAAGAGGCCTGTGGACCTTTTAGGTGCAAGTTTATTAAAATGTGATCAGATTGAACCAAAACACTGTGGAGTGAGAACTTAAAGCATGTTATAGACCTGCTCAAGCATAATAAGTTGTAAAAATGGAGGTAACAACCATCTTGAGGCACCCTTGCCTAAGGCAAAAAAATACAAACTCAAAATAAAAGCTATAAAACAGCTATTTTTTATATTTTGCTCTTTTAACCTGTGTATATTAATGTATTTATTCAGTGAGGGAACTCAGCAGCTCACCCTTGAAATCTTAATTACTGCCCATTGGTGAAGGCAAAGCGACAATGTTTTTGCCACTGTGTGTGTGTTTGTCTGTCAGTTTGTCTGTACCATCAGCAGAATAGCTCGTGAACCACTAAATGGATTTTAATGAAACTTTTAGAAAGTCATAATTAGGTTGACATCTACTATTACCTTTTGGACTCATCCAAATTCAAGATGGCCACCTTAGCCAACTGACCTTAGAAAACACTAAAATATTTGTAACTCAGCCAGATATTAAGCAAAAATTTGGTGTGGTAGTAGCTGAGAGTGATTCACAACACATCCCGTAATAGAGCACACAAAATATCACAACATCACATGAGATCGCACATAATGTTATTTTCAAGGTTTGACCAAAACAGAGATAACTGTCATTTCTCAGCAGAAGATGATCTTAGTCTAAAACTCTGACATGAATGAGATCGAGCAATATGCATTCCTTCATAGGCTGGGCCTTTGATCTAAATATGCTTTTTTTGTCTGCAAGTCACGGGAGTGCTAAAGTTTAATGTGGAAAATGCATCACAAGAGCAACATACTTTGAAATATAAAACCTATGCACAAAACAAGTTCTGTAAAACATGCACAGTGCCACTAAAACGCTAAATAATGCTATTTAGAAAATGGTCTATTAAACTCTAAAAATAACGCTGTTTGTGAAGTTTGAGACAATGGAAATAATATGATGGAAGCTCAGAAAAAAGTGGTGGAAACCAAAAAAGTTTAGAGTTCAAAAGGTCAAAGAGACGAAAGGAATGTAAGGAAAGTGATTTTAAAAAAAATAAAAATTTGTTAAAATGATCCATTCACACTGATGAACTCGGCTTTGCAGAGAATAGGTATCAGTGTTTGTTCTACTGGCAGAAAAATCCATCACATTTCCTCACACAGGCTGCCCACAATGTTGAGGTTTAATGAGTCGTGACGTGTTAGTTTCTCCTTCTCCAACCAGCAAATATTGAGCCAGACAGAGGTTGATGTGCGTGGGCCAAAAGACCAACACTCCAGCCGGAGCGTTAGAGAAGGAGGCAAAAACAAGACTGAAGAGGAGAAGGAAGGAGTGAAACAAGAAGAGGAGTCTGTGACGTCTGAGGAGGACTGGGACACAGACTTGGAGCTTGGAGGTAGAAGTCATTTTTGTTTGGAAAAAGAAAATATAAATTTATTAGATTTCATAAAAAGAGGTGTAATATTTCTTCTTTGAAAACAAGTATTTTTTTATAGTTTCTTTTGATATTGTGTCTTGATCAGAGTATGCATTGATGAGGAAAAGCCCTCCTGTCACCGCATCTGTTCCATCTTTTCTCCTCTGTGTTTCATTTTCTCAATTTTGAAATGATTTTGGGGGGGATAAAAAAAACCCAGAAACCCCTCCATGTGCCCACCCACACACGCGGAGTCCTGCTCTGCATGGTAATGATTTCATCTCAGTCTTTGTGTCAGGCTTCCTTTTCAACCAGAATTGAAAACGGTCTGATTTGAATGAGATGAATGTGCTCTCCTGACGGGGCAAAATCAGCCACAAAAGAGTTTTCAATATCAAACTCAAAAGGTCCTCCACTGGGGTGAGCGTGCCTTATCTTCATGTTTCTGTTGGGGAGTCATTAAATGCTTACATTGCAGACACTACTGTGTTTATTTATGTTGCAGATCAGGAAGAAGCACATGCTCTGATGGAAAAGATGCATTACGTGAAGGCTTGTGAGAGGTTACAGGTGGTGCCTGCCTCTCGTTTCCTGGAAAACATGCAGAATAGTGAGCTGGCCATGATGCATCGTGGACTTGGGCCTCAGGTAATAAAATTAAGTTAGGGACTGTGTGAAAATTACTGTATTTAAAGAAAGATACAGGCAAGATAAAAGAGCATTTACTGTATCTCTTACATGTTTTTATTTTATTTTGTGTGTTTGTTTGTGTTTTTAGGGAAAAAGTAAACAATATTTAACCTAAATTTTGGCCCAGATGCATATTTTATAAAGATTGTTATCAACTAGTGGGACACAAATGCTTGTGTCTAAGGGACAGTTCAACTATTTAAAAACGGGGTTATGTGGAAAGGTTCTGAGCAATAAACATTTTACCTGTTGTAGATAGCACTTTAAATGGCCTCAGAAATAGAAAATTAGTTCTGATTGGATTAACATGCTAGCAGCTAGTTGTGCAAAGACCAAAGTGGATTGCTACCATCTTAAAAGACTCCAAATGTAAAAATTTCATAGCAGATCATAAGAACACTATTTTATGGATCTTATACATCATCTTCAGTTTTGGTTACTTTTGGCAGAAATCTTGTGGTTTTCCTGCAGGAAGTGCATCCAGGAAGAACTGGAAATACCACAGCTAGCTGCTGTCGCTACAGGCTCATGCAACTGTGTAATAGACAATTGACAGCAATCAAAGTGAAGGTTTATAAAATAGTGTTTGCATAAACACTATAAAATTTACTTTAGTTTTAA
>JAOXNZ010000001.1:26952012-26971007 GCA_028566095.1 Kryptolebias brasiliensis | reverse complement strand
TGCAGCAGGACAACTCAAACTGTGTTAGATACAGTAAGATGTCACTTTGGATGCATGTAACCCTCACACACACACACCCCGGCACACACACGCACACACACCAAATGGAGCTCTAGAGCAGTTATTTTATTTCCAGTGACAGACTTCTGCATTTGTTTAATTTTACAAACCTTTCTTTTTTATTGGTGAAGCATTATGAACTGAGTTTTTAAAAAAATGCAACAAATAGATTTTTTTAAGGTTTCCTTCTAAGAAAAACAAAAATAGAAATAAATAAATTTCATGTGCCAATTCAAATAAGCTTCTAAACCAGCCACTAGGAAGCACAAGCCAGTGTATCTCAAGGCCGGGTAAATGCTGAGGGTTGTGTCAGGAAGGGCATCTGGCGTAAAACACTTCAGGAAGTTATCCAGACAAAGAGGTTTATGGCGTCAAATTTACATCAAAAGTTCACCACGAGCGTGTGTTACCAGACTTGAGCGCATTGAATGTCCCATGCAGCACAATTCAGTGACCACGAGCGCTACTCCACTGCAGGGCACAAAACTCAACACAGACGCGCATGAGTTGCAGCTCTCAATATATCAATCTGCTTGCTTATAGATCTACTCCTGCATGCTCGTGTGAAACTTTGCCCCCCCACAAGTGTAGAAAAAAGCACAGAAACATTAACCTGCATACGATTGGCCACTTTTCTGCTATCCCTGCCCTGTGACCCTTGTTGGCGCTGGCTTCCATAGCTAACTCAGAGTAAATGTTTTCTGAAGCTGCTGAATTCATAAAACGTTTACTCACCAAACTCTGACTCAGCCGCGTTAGCGCCACACAGAGATGAGTTATCTATGGAAGCCAGCGCCAACAAGGGTCACAGGGCGGGGATAGCAGAAAAGTGGCCAATCGTACGCAGGTTAATGTTTCCGTGCTTTTTTTCTACACTTGTATTTGATTGTTTTTCAGTCATTTTTAAATGATTTTGACACAAAACCAGAAAAGTATGACAAGGTGTCCCAATTTCACATTAGGCTGTGTCAAAGTACAATAAATGTATTTAAGGCTTAAAGTGTATTTGCAACCACTCACGAGTGGCTGATCTAAAGCAGAGCTGTGGAGGGAGTATGATGGTATGGGTATGCAGAACTGTTTCGTGACAGAAGCTAGCAGCTGCATTCTGAACATTTAACATTTAACAATGTTAAATGTCTGATCTCAACAGAGAAAGAACTGCCTTTTCCTTGCTGTTGGCAAAACTAAGACCAAAAAGATTCAAAAATACTGTACAACTAAATTGGCAGTAAAGCAGGCAGGGAGAGGGAAACAGTGATTGGACTCCATAGATTCCAAGATTCAGACACTCAGTGTACTCACAAAAAACTGCTAGCTAGCTGGGTGGGTTATCAGTTTGACCCAGCAAACTGGGTTAAATTTTCTATTCAAAATATGGTTAAAATGACTAATTTGTTGAATTAAAGCTACTAAAAAGTTGAGTTAAGAAAAAATACTTAAAATTTGCCATATTAGATAATTATAATTTAGGTCGGTTCTAGCTAGTTGGCACTAACCACTATTAATTGTTAACCAGAATATTCTCAAATTAAAGCCTGTGTCTGCACATTAGGACTATATCATTATAAAGAGATGTTATGTTTTTCAGATTTGATATAAATACTCTATGTGGGTATATTCAAACAGATTCCACAATTAATCATAATCCAGTAAAAATGTTAGGGAAGAATCCAGGAAGATCCTAGGTTTGAAGCCTCTCTCTCTGAGAAACAATATTTTGACTCATTGATCAGCAAATTTGTTGCATAATTTACTCCACATCAGGGTTGCAGCAGTTCCTAAAAATCAAAGGTTCACAGACAGATGCAGAGATTGGCTTATTTCCCTTAAAAATAATAATAATAATAAAAGAGGTTTTCCTTGATAAACTTGGCTGGTTTTAGGTTAGGTCTGCTGAAATAATGAAAATAGAATTCACTCCGTCAGTCACCTCTGTCAAACATAAAATAAAACTCCACAATCGTGATGATTGATGGTTCTAGTAAATGATCTACATCGTGTTTGCTTCACACACTGTGCCAGGATATCCCTGACAGGAACAATCAGCCACTCAAACCTGATCGATTCTGCACATTGGATCATTGCGTCACTCAGTCACGCATTTGTTTATTCTCTTGTGGGTTTAACCATATCATTAACTGTCAAATTACATCACAACAACACGGGGGGTAAACATTAACCAGCAGGTAATGTCTGCGCCTCAAACAACTGCTTCACTTTGCAGCAGAACATGGCGACAAGTTCTGTGAGGAGTTTGGAACAAGTTCTGTCCAGGTATTCTGTCTACCTGCACCAAACCTCCAGGTAAACATCAGTTTATATTATATTTGTTATACAGCACTGACCCAGAAGGAAGCTGTTAATGATATCAGCCAGTTTTAATGTCAAACTTGATCTTAGAAGGGAAAAATAGCAAGCAAATGTGACTTAAACAAAACCATGATGCATAATAGAGTTTTGTGTTTGCTTAGCTCTAGCTAAAATACTATAAAATCACAGTATAAGTGGCTGTAGATGTTTTTCATCAGTATTTGGTTAATTGTGTAAATGTGTTTTGTTTCGCTACCACAATTTTGAATAAATCTTTTTCAAAATTCTTCATTATGTGTATGTTGTGTTAACAAGAATATGACTTTAATGTTATGTAAGACACTGAGTAAAACGCAAACATGCTTTAATCATTTGCCAGACCTCTGAACCTTGTACTGTAACATTTACACAACATTTAGGGCCTCTGTCTGCATTAATTCCCCTCAATGGCTCACTCTAGCATTACTTAAAAACAAGTTTTAGACTCATTATACTTTTTATTTTCAGAGTGCCGTGGGAAATTCATGATTAATCACAGTTCCTAATTAAAGCCACTGGCCCATGATGTTATTATTAAAGAGAGGAGTTTCACTGACCTTGAAAGTTTGAGGATTTTTAGAACACGTAAAGCCTATAAAAGTGTTTGCGAACTAACAGATGGCTTTCAAAGCACAAAATAGGACACTGACGCTCCATAATCCATAAAAGTGGGGGATATAGCATTTATGCTGCCCGTGTGACACTTAACATCTTGTGCAAAATCCAGAAATTGAGGTTAATTGAAGGAGCTTTGGAGGGATTTAAAAAATCAGAGTTTATAAAAAGCAACAAAAGTCACAGAATCTGATGTCTGGCTGAGTGTGGCGTCTCTCTTCCACCTTAGATGTGAGATGTCACACTTTGTGAGTTGCTACAGCAGTTACAACAATCCTTCAAGTTTTATTAACAAATTTTGCTTCCATTTTTTTAGTTTTTACACCATTAAATAGTATTTTTTATAACACCAAAAGCTCAGACTTTAATTCAACATCCTAATATATTTGTATATTTTGCTATACTTGATGTTTGCATAATATCACCGGCCACCAAATGCAAAGCAGCAATAATGCTTTTGTGTGTCTGTTTGTCTGTACTGTTAACAAAGTATCTTGTAAACTACTGGACAGATTTTAATTAAATTTTCAGAGAGAAATCACTGGATGTACAACAACTAATTAACTTTTGGAGTCAAGCACATTAAAGATGTCAGCCACAGCTAAGCAACCTTATCAAAGACAAAATGGCTATAAACTTAGCTAACTTTACAGATATTAAGCAAAAATTCAGTGTGATAGTAGCTGACAGTCATTTGCAAAACAATCTGAGCTCTTAGAGATCATGCAAGATATTGCACAAGATTTTATGTTATTTTCTAGGTTTGATTAAACAGCTACAACTCTGTCATTTCTCAACATAAGATGATCTTAGTTTAAAACTGATACATAAAAAGAGGCCAGAAATAGGTTTTTCTTTAAGGAATGCTAGGCTATTAAATTATTTATTTTAAACAAAAGTTTATTTTCCCCTAAAAATACAACTTAAACATGATGGATTGAAGTCTCTGTTTTCTATGAGTTTATTTGAGTTGCTAATGTTTAAAATCTGAGAGAAGTCCCTCAGATTTTTACTGAAAAACATTTCCCTAATGTCTGCTCCAAAGTGGGTGAATTGGAGATTTATGGTGAAGTCCTTCAATGATGCACTCAACCCACTCACTTACAGTATGCATATTTTCTCATATCAAAGGATATCAGCATGACTATCTTTTAGGCCCATATATCATCCACATCGGCACAATCCTATTAAAGATTTTCCTCCATGTATCGACAACTTAATGGATTTGCTTTGAGCCATTGTTTCTTTCTTTCATCTCATTTCTGTGTAGGAGGTTTTCAGAAAGCGGTGACAAAGGCTGGTTCCGGTCCTTATTTGTGCACAAAGTGGAAGCCAGGAAAGACGCTCACTCCAACCTGCTGTCAAAGAAGGAGACCAACAACCTGTATAAAATTCAGTGTGGGTTTTTACTGACATACAAAAAAAAAAAAAAAAGATTTGTTGTCTTTGGTCACAAAGGGTGAAAGATGTGATTTATTTTATTATAAAGTAAAGAGTTCTGTTTTTTGTGTTTCAGCAATTTATTTGCTGTTTATTCCTGCATAAACCAGCTTAATGAATCATCATTAAATCCAGTCTACACTGACTTTAGTGACCTGAGAGAAAACTGAGTTTCATTATGCATGCATTGCAAGCAAGCTAATAATCTCAATTCTGTAACATTTTCTGACATCAGAACAAGATGTCCAGTTTTCTTTTGCGTCTGATATGATAACTGTGTCTGCTTCTGAAGAAGAAGTGTACCTTTCTCCACACACTTTGATCTTTTATGTGGTGTACATCACACCATGCAGAGATTTCAATTTGGAGCATTCTATCAGCCATAGCCTACAACCTTTGTGCAAGTGAATCAGTTTTGTGTGGAGTCTTTGCTGAATTGGGGTGTGAAATTACTTTGTTGAAGGTTTTGGTCTCGTGCTTTAAAAGAAAAATGCTCATTTCTGATCAGACTGTCTCTCTTTCTTCTTTTTAAGTTCACAATATCAAACCGGAGTGCCTGGATGCATACAACAGTCTAGAGTGAGTGTTTTTCTGCTTCTAAATATTCCTTTCATGAGTTTCTATTCAATACATACATTATTTTTCAATGGTTAATGTGCCCTTAAACTAAAGATTTGTTAGCAAAATTTGTGAATGGCTGCCAACTACCACGTGTGTTTGTTTACCTATGGAAACAGCCGAAGTGACTGAAAATAGGTAACGGTCTTCTCCTTGACTCTAAGCTTGTCCAATTTCGCCATATTTATTTACTTACACAGACTACACCCAGTCCAATGTGGATCAGTCACGTGGCTTGAGATTCCATGTGGATTTTACCTAATTCAGCCAAGTGCTTTGTTTACATTGAGTGCATACCTGCATTACAGAATCTAATATGAATGTATCTGGAAAACTACTGGAGTAAACTCTTTCAAACTGCACCCTTTGATAAAGTTCAGGATAACCTTTTATGTTTTATTTTATGGTATGCATTGAGAACCTTTAAGACATAAAATTATTGTTTTTTTTTCATTATTTTTGTTCAGAATGATGTGTTACGTTTAGTTTGGTTTGATGCAAAATGCAAAAGTTGGACATTCTGAGAGATTTTAACTCTTGCATAATGTTTACCAAGGTTTCAGACCCTTGTAAAAGAGATCTTGATCTAAATGGGATTTTATCAGGTTTAATAAAGGTGATGATGATTTATAGCTAGTTAGAATGGTGGTTGGTTCATAGTCATTGTTGGGAAAGGCCAAGTGATGCTAATTTTGCAGCTTTATAAATAGTATCCTCAAACTCAACAGTCAGCAACTGTGGGCTGCCAAGCTCTCAGAAAAATAAAGTAATTTATGTCCACAAAGCAGGAAAAACCTATAAAGTGCAACGTGTTTTTAATAGTATTTATCTTTGTCTTATAATGTAAATAGGAAGTGAAAGTGAACTGAATTTGTGGAGGTAAAGATGAGGAACTCCTGGTCAGATTGTCAAACAGACAAATCCCTTTCAGAAAGATTTAGCAAACTATGAAATAGTGGTGATTTTTTTCTGATTTGCAGCCTTAATGGCACAAATACAACCTTCATGAAATGATTATCAGAAAATTCACTCCATCCACAATACTTAGCAGCAAAGGTTTGTAAATCAAAACAAAGGAACCACATTTTTATGCATTAAGCCTGGCCTCTGGATCAGTCTTGTTTTTATTTGTTGTGGTAAAAGTGGCTCAAAAAAGAGTTCTGTTGATGAGGAAAAAATAAATTCAGTTAGATGCCTGCAAGTTATGAACACAATCATCTGTTTTTGGTTCCTGTTTTAGTTGCAGGGACAAAAATGGGCAGAAATCCTCCAAACAAAACCAGAAAGACTTGTAGCTGACAGCAATAGGAGATTATAGATGGTGATTTTTAAACTGTACAGGATGATTCAGATCTTCATCTCGTTTTTTCAAACTGCAAAAAATAATATGAAAAAAAGTTTGCTTAACTTGAATATTGGTATTTAACTTGAATATTAATTGTATAAACTACTGTATTTTGAAGTTTTTAGACAAATAAATGGATATTTGCTTTGAGGGTCTCATTTATAAACAGGATGACATTACACTGTTACAATTTCATTTAGAATATAAAGATTAACAGAGCATTTAGCTGACATAATGCTAATAAATTTAAGTGTGTGGTGAAGGTAGATTACGGTTTTTATGATCATCAGTGTTACCTGAGAGCCCTCAAATTGGTTGTTGTGCTGAAATGACTGTGTATACTGTAGGTGCAAGCACCTTTACTGATTACGTGTTTGGAGTTATGTGTTTTTATTCATTTATTTTATGCTGACTTCAGGGCTGAAGTACAAAACAGGCTCCATCAGGACCAGGATTATCCATGTGAGGTTGTCGGAAGCTGGAATACCTGGTATGGAGAGCAGGATCAAGCTGGTGAGCAGCAGTTAAACCATAAAGAGAAAGGGACAGAAACATTAACACAGCATCACCTTTGACAGATCCAACAAAAGGAGATTTATTTCTGTGTCTCAAATACTTATTTTAAGTGGCTACACTTTAGTTTTAGTTTCTTCATCAGAGGAATACAGAAGCCTGCATGCATACATTATTTGGTGACTCACAAGCAATATTTATCTTTCTGCATATAATAATTTACAGTTTATAAATACATTAGTGTTACATTAACGTGATGAAGGTTCTGCAGGCCTTAGGTTGTGTGGGTGGCATGTTTCTGTGAAGTGCTGCAGTGACATCTGCTGCTCTTTTCCCTCAGTGCATCTGTGGCGTTACAGAGGAGGCTATCCAGCTCTGACTGAATGTCTGCAGAAACTGAAAGCCAACAAGGTATCTTCCCATGTTGAGAAGAAGCCTTAATTTTATGTCTTGAGTTAAACTTGTACTAATATGTGTTTTATCCCAATTTTATAGTTAAATTTCATACTTTTAAACTGGAGAACAGCACATACTATACAGTATATTTACATGTGCTTTTCTTTTCATTTGAGGAATAAACTTTAAAACATTTCAGGATTATTTGGAGCTTCGTAAGGAGAGGGCACAAATGTTGTTATCAAGACAAAACCAGCTTCTTCTGGAGTTCAGTTTCTGGAATGAACCTCTCCCGAGACAAGGGCCAAACATCTATGAACTGCGCACCTACAGCCTCAAGGTATTTTTACAAACAGTATGTTTTTGAACATTATTCTGTACAATTATGTGCAGAAGACCCATGGATTACTATAATATTGTCCAGAAAAGGTTAAACCCTTGTTTTATTTTATGAGGATAGAACATTTCTGAAGCCCACTGGTTGTTTCTCATATCAGCGTATCATCTTTTCTTTTCAACAAGATCCATTGTAGCCTAATGATTAGCCAGTTACATGAGAATTGTTGCTAAATTATATGATTCACAGTAATTGCATGTTGACTGCTGTCTGGAAAATGTTGTGCTTTTCACCTATTTTTAAAGCTTTAAAAAGCTGTGTCAGTGTTTTACCTGTACTCCATGTCTTTCAGCCAGGAACCATGATTGAATGGGGTAACCGCTGGTAAGACAAGCTTCACTTACTGGACGTATAAATGGTGTTGGTTTTCTGGTTGTTTTTATGTCTGTTTAAGTATTAAGTATTATAGGTGTAGATTATACTCCTGAAAGCAACAACTCCTTTTTTCAGGGCGAGGGCAATCAAATACAGACAGGAAAACAATGAAGCAGTGGGCGGTTTCTTCACCCAGATTGGTAACCTGTATGTGGTTCATCACTTGTGGGGTGAGTAAATGCAGCATTCTCTGAAGAACAATGTAATCAAGTCTCAGAAAGTTGAAGTCATTGACTAGCTCTTTACTTCCTGCGTATGTTTTTCTATTTTTTTTTTTTTTTTGGTTTGAGATGCTTCTAAGTGCTTACATGTTGTGTCTTGTAGACTTTTTTAAAGGTCTGGCTGAAGCTAAGCAATAACAATAATCTTGTATACCTCTGCATTCAATATGTCATTAGCCATTCCTTTTTATTCCTTTACTCTATTTTGATACAGGATAGATTTTTCTTTTTTATTCTTTATTTGTCCATCTGTTTTTTGAAATCTAACTACTTGTGCATACTTTGTTGTATTTTAGCCATTCTTATGAAATCGTTCAGCTCATTCAGGAGATGGGTGCTATGAGTTTGGTTTGTGTAACTTTTAGATTTTTCAAAAAAGTTGAACAAGAATCTTAATATTCTGTTTCAGTAACCAAGTTATGTGGGTGCTGTGCTAAAAGGCCTTATCAGTTAAACGGTTGATCCATGAATTTTAAGTGAGAGAAAATATGTAGAATTGTTCAAATAGTACATAAGACAGCAGTCCTACACAGAGAGTAAAGTTAGTTCTTGGCAAACAAAAGAACCAAACAATTCTCAAACTTTAAGATAAATAAAGATTGTTTTGTTCTGCTCTCTGCTCATTTAGTTAAACTTTTTATTAATTTTGCACCCATGAAGAAGCAATGTTTTATCCAACTTCATCCACACACACTGTAATAAGCTGTGTGTTTTTTGTAGCTTATGAAAGCCTCCAGTCCCGAGAGGAGACAAGAAACGCTGCCTGGCAGAAGCAGGGATGGGATGTAAATGTGTATTATACAGGTAAGACAAAAGCCCTCCTTCCACCCCCCCCAAAAAGGACAATTCTAACAGTAGCCAAAGTTGTGATTAGCTTTATTAGATTACTTTAATAAACAAGCATGCAATTTACATAATAATGTTTTCTGTGTTGTTTAAGTACATAATCAAAAATTGTTGTTCTTCTGGTTGAATTAGAATTTCTCTCTGCACCATTAGGCTCACTTAAACACACTTTTTTTCTGTCAACAAGTTGTAAAGTACTTACACTGAGATATTTAGAGTATCAGTGGTAATTTGATGCATGTGTTTTCTTGTAATTGTGGTCATATGATCTAAGAATGTCAAACAATTAAAGTTTTAAAAGAAACAAACAGCACATTTAAAACAAATCCAGCCTTGCCGCACTGTAAAGGTTGTCTTGCAGGCTTTGACCTATAAAAAGTGTGTTAACCTTTTCAGGATTTGCCTAATAGATACATCTAAAGCAAGAGAAATATCCCACTAAGAAAATATCTTGTTAAGAATTGTCAAATGAGTCAGGCTGATGTAAATTCATTAATTTGACTGCCAGAAAAGTCTTTGTAGATAAAGTTGCAATTGTTTTTAAGTAATTCATTAACCGTGCATGGTGCAGAAGCTTTTCTAACACATGTGTCTGGCTTTCCTTAGTGCCTTTGGTCAGAAGCATGGAGTCTAGACTAATGATTCCCACAAAGTGTTCACCTTTACAATGAGAGGATGACTCAAACTACAAACACCTCAACCAGCAAAACTCACAGACGTATTTGTTCTCAGTGACTGTAAAGTTGTTTTATGGTAATTCTGCTAGATTACCTGTGTTACTTTATTATCTGGTTTTATATTTTCACTCCTGGCATTAAAGGTAATGATGCCCTGTGTGCTTTTATGTCGATGAAGATTATTGAAGATTTAAAAAAACAATGTTTTCAGACTTTTAGGTCAAATATGTGGAGACAAAGAATACAAACAGAGAAATGCAGATTGTGGGTAACATCAAGTTAAAATGGAATATTTACAATATAGCTGAGTAGAATGGGTCACAGCATTTTTCTTTTATGAAGTATGATACTGTTCTGAATATTTGTCATTTTTCCACAGTTAAATTTTAGCTTCCAGCCAGCTTTTTATAAGAGTCACGATGTTATCAAGCTCAGCTTCACCACCGTGAGCGTGAAAAAGCAGCTCATGAAATAAACACATTCCTTATCTTTTGTACTCCACATTGATAAAATATTTGACTGTTTGACTGATTAGAATTTGCAAAAACAGCCAACTAGAAGGTCTCATGGTTTTCAAAATAAAGGTTGACTTATACATCATTTTGGACACTGTAATATTTACAATTAAACCATTTATTGATAAATGTTTTATCTGCATTCATAAGGAGGTCATCTAAGGGCAGATCTTCCCTCCATTGTTGCCCACCATCCTGTCTGTGACAAAACTGACATTTTATAACAACACACCAAAACTGATGTTATTACATTAAATTAATGGATTGCACTGAATTGAGTCGGACTTTGTAATCCAATTAAAACTGATTATGTTTACCCACCTGCAATATTTTTCTTTCTTTTCTTTTTAGTAGACTGTTGCCATTTAAAATAAATTAAATAGAAGCAGAAACACAAGCTGCTATGTAAGTCAACTGGCATAGTTTACACTGTGTTGAACTTTTTAAAGTTAAAAAAATAAAATGGTGTTTTTCTTCTTATATTGGTGAAGGTGACTGTGATAATAGGTGTTAAAACTGCACTCAGTCCAAAATGAAGTACATTAAAAAAGATTTAAAAAAATAAAATAGTGAAACAAATAACATTAAAAAATGACACGCCACAACATGTTCCGAAAAAAACTAAACAAAATAGTACCACGCTAAAACAAGATTGAATTTATAAAGGATTATTAAACAATTTATAATCCAGTTATTAATTAAACTGTGAATATTTGAAAAACTAAAAATAGTTACAAATCTTTATAAAAAAAGTGACTGCAAATTCATTTATAACCTTCAGTCTTGTTCACCTGGATTACACTATCTTTGTTTTTAGCTAACCCTATTCATTAATTTAAAAATAGGTTATAGAAATCAGAAAACTGGTAAACAAGTACTACAATTTACTACAAAAAGTATGTGATAATGTTTTATAAGTGTATACTTTTATTTATAAAATGTTTACATCCCAAATGATTAAAAAGCATTTATAAATATTTTAAAAGGGTAGTTTGTAAAATAATAACTTCACCAATTTCAACCTGATTATAAATGATCACAAACTTTGGAAAATAAAGTCACATAATAAAAGAAGTTTAAAAGAGTCATGAGAGTTTGATGGATCCCTGTGAAGAGCTTCAGTAAGTAAAACAACTTGAAATAAACAAATGAAAAACAGGATTTTATTAAAGACTCTTGAAGAAAAATACAAATAAAGTATACTTACAAAAGACAGGATTTTCTTGTTTTAACCTCTTTATCTCATTAATTAAGTCAAAATGGCTCTTTGGAAACATTTTGGAAAAATGTTGCCCACCTTTGGACTAGCTTAGAGGTCCTCAAACTTTATTTTGAATTCTTAAACTTTAAATTTGAAAGTTCAAACCGGAAAAGGTGTTTCTGCTCAGTCATTAAAACTTTATTGAAACCGGAAACATTAACAGTGCGCAGCTGTAGCTTTAAGAGGAGTGGGCTCGTCGCTGTTGGACCGCCTCTTGTATTTGAATATACAGTAGTTGAGCTAGGCTGCCTCGATCCGATGTGTTTTTCGCCTTATGAGCCGAGCACAGCCAGCGGGATCTGAGCTTTTTATATCCGTTGGTAATGCTCCTCACCCGGTTCTTTAAATTAGCATTTAAACGATATAGCACTTAGCTAGGAAGTCGTCTCTCCCGCCGCATGCACAAACAAACAGCCGACTGGAGAGACAATCCTTCTCGTCACCAAGAAGAATAAAATATGGACTTACACATTTTGGACCACAGGCTTCGGGTCACCAGCATATCCAAAAATGGGCTGGTCAATTATACACACCCTCTTATAAAACTGATATTTCTCCGGAACAGAACGAGGTGAGTAATCGGACCAGATGGGACTGGATGTTCACTGACACGAGTCTGAAGTGGAGCCATTGTTGGGTTGTTTGTGCATGCCCTGCTCTGCAACACTCAGCTGTGATTGTAGCTTTAAATAATCCCTCATAGTTGCCCATAAACCTCCTGTAAATGTGCTTAAGACAGCACAGTTCCTTGTTATTGTTGGATGATATGACAAAAAAATAAATAAAGTTTGAGCAAATTGCATTTGGTACCATTGGATAGAGCTTGAAACTACCTTTAATTTGACACCTAGATCATCCTGATGAGGCAAAAAATAAAGCTGCAGGAGTTGTAACAGCTATGGGATTTTTAAGATTTCAAAACGAGCATATCTATCTCTGCTCGCCTATAAAATCACTAGAAAGTTACAGTGAATGTAGAAAGGATCATAAAGAACAACTTATTGTGTCAATAAACAAACCTTTCACTTCCCTTATACAAAATCAGGAGTGGTTTTTGGTTGAATTTATTGCTGATCAGTGTTAAAAGCTGTTGGCCTTTTTGTATTTTACTGGGACTTTATCTCCAGCACAAATAATAGTTGGAATAATGGGAATCAGCATTGATCTTAAAGAGGAAAAGTACCCAGATTTCCATTTGTCAACTGGTTGCTTACTTCCTATTTGAGAGACAGCCAGGGCATCATTTTTTTTTTTACCTTTTTCTCCAACAGATGCTGCTTGATTTCACTGAAGGTGCAAAAATGTTTTTCAACAACCAAAAATCAATCAGTTTGATTCATCAGAGCATGCTTTTTTTATGATAAAATGTTAAAATGGTTATGAGAATATAATGTTCTTCATTATCAGACTCAATCTTTGTGGTGAGTAAAGGTTTATTACTAGTATTTTAATTAAAAAATTAACTGATAAATATTTTTCTAACCACTGAAAGAAGTCTTCTGAACATCCATCAAAGAACGTTTGCTGAAAGTTTCATGTCAGTTTCTAAAAATATGTAGAAATTATGTTAGTTTTTGTGACGGATGGCAAATTTTTTACAATGTTCAATAGAAATTCAGGACATTAAGGATCCCAAAATCGTGAATTTTATTTTCTAACCCAGATACATGATCTTAGTCTCATTTGAAAGTTCCTTTAAAGCTCCTCCAATCAAAGTTTGTTTTAACATAAACGTTTTTGAAAATTTGGTTAGCACACTTACTTCCAGAGCATCACTTTGGGTTTTCCAGTTAATCCCTGGACATCATGCCTTTTTTATTTTTGTCTTGCTGTCCCACATGTGCATGGCAGCTCTCATGGTGACTTACATTATAAGTGTCAACAAAAATCATAAACACTTCCTCTATTTTTATTGCCTTTGTGCACTGAGGCCCTTAAACATTTGACAGTGCAGCAGGTACAGCAGCACGTACCTGCAGAAGCATCTGGAAGGGCAGTTCTTATAAGCTAACAGCAAAGGAGATTTGAAGGATATAAATATTTCCAGTCATGCTTTATTTTATCTGTTCTTTCTTGGTAGCTTCTGCCAGTTCTCAGTGATGTCTTAAGCAGTAGAGTATGGTTTTGACATGTCTAATGATTTATGACCTCTTTCCAAACCACTGCACTGACTCTGCTAACTAGTTTCTTCATAACACATGCTATAGATGCAGATTAAATGTGTCAGGAGGGAACTGAGCAACAATTTAACTGAGTCATGTCTCTACATGCAATCTGTTTTTCATGTCAAAAGGGTGAGTCTACATTTTCAAGCCTTGTGTGTTTAAGAAATAACTGTATGACAAAGAAAAAAACATTCAAGCTTCACTTCCTTGGGTCAATACATTCACTGTATTGTTCATTCGTTGGCATTACATCACCCTGCTGCACTGAGGAAGTGTCTTGCCTTGTTTTTTTGCTGTCTTGTTCTGTAGTTGTTGTTTCTTCCCTTCAAATTGTTAGGTGATTCATAGGGACTGGGAGCGGTGGAGAAAGTTGAGGGAAAACAAGTCTGATTTGCCCTAGATGGGTTTTATTCATCAACCCCATTTCAGGCCTTTCCTATTCATTAAAGAACAGCTCTCTGCACACAGTGATCTGACAGGCGGTCTGAGGAGAATTTGAATGAGCTGATCACTTACAGCAGCAGTAGCTGCACTTTATTAGAAAGACTTTTCTCCAACGTCCGATAGAGTTTTGGCACTGATTGAGGTCTGATTTGGTTGAAAAGTTAATTCAGAGAATTATCTTAAATTTGCATTAGATGGAAATGCTTCTCTTTTAATTAGTCAAAGTGGGACTATGTTTGCAGGTTTTAACTTTTTAAAGATGATTAAGGATGTAATAAGCTGTTATTTGGACTCTTTAGGCGAGGTAAGCATCAAAGCTCGGGATCAGGCCAGTATTCTGTTTGTGTTTCTGTATTGTGGATCAGCCCTCAGGCACCACATGGTTCTCCTTTCTTGTGTTGCCTGTTAACTAACAGAGAAAGGACTGGAACAATGTGTCAGCTGAGCCAGAAACCCAGTTGGGAGTTTTCCTCTTGTCTGCTTCAGAGATCTAACTATGAGTTTACGCTGAACTGCTCAGCTTGGGAAAAACCTCTTGAAAGTTTTTTTTTTTTTTTTTTTACTTTTTTAATTTTTTTGTAAGTGTTGAAGCTAGCAGAGAACTTGCTCGTCCTTTGATGATGGGGCTTGATGTAGCTTCATGCTCATTCCTTACATTTCACATCCGTTTTCTCGTCCTCTTATCGTGTTTTCTCAGCTGGAACATCAGTTGACTCCCCCCCAAACCACCACCAGCAGCCCTCCATCCGTTACTGTTGCTACCACCTGTTGTTTTGTTCAGCTGGATCAAAGTTCAGGGTCTTGTGTGCTTGGTTTTCATCTTCCCCACTTGGCTGCTCCTTCTCTACCTGCTGTTTCCTCGTCTCTTTTGCTTATTTTCTCTCTGCTTCAAAGGAAAGAAAAATTTTCCAGCCCATTACCAACAATGATCACTAGGACTGTGTTACAGAGAGCTGTGCAAACACATCACATTGAGAAAAAAACATGATTTATGGAATTTTTATTTTCTCTGATATTACAGAAATGTTCGCGTACTGACTTGATGGATAGTTATGTGGAAAAAAAACAAATGATAAAACATTTTAAGGTTTGACACATTTTAAATATTGAAAAACTTCTTTCTAAAATGAACAGATCACAAATCCTCCTTGTTACTCCAAACTAATGACACAAGATGTCATGGAGATGAAGACAACTGTAATTGTGTAAATGTGAGGTTAGGCACAAGCTTTTGTTGTATTTTCTGCGTTCTGAAATAAACTGATGCTTCTTCTCTGTCTTATCTGTATTTAGCAAACAGGACACCAAAAATTCACAGTTGTTTCACTGACAGGTTGGTTGGCAGCAAAAAATCAACATGTTGCTAACATTTTGCAAGATTGCTGATTGACATAGGACACCTGCAGGGAACTGCAAGCTGAGGAAGGTGAAAGGTCAACAGGAAATTACAGTTACAGATGCAGTGTTTTCTCTCTGTTGTCTCATTGATGGGATTGTCTCAGTTTATGGCAGGGATATCTCTTTGCTGAGTCAGGAGTTTGGCTGTTTGACTCAGGTTTTTGCTCTAACATCACGCACTGACTGAGACAAAATGAGGAAGGTGTATACTCAGACAGATGCAATGAAACAGGAGAATACCCCATTTCCTTTAAAAGAAATATCAGCACTGAAGACATTCTTTGTTTATGCTTTCAAAGACAAACTGAAAATTCTCTTTCTTGTATTTGCAGTCGGCAAAGAAGTTTAGCAAAGATGATTGTGAGCGTTCCTGTACCATAAATACATCTTAAAGATCCTTATATTTACTGGAGTCCTAATAAATATGTACAAGAATTTGAATGGCTTTTTGTGGCTTGTAAATATACAACATTGTTCTTTAAGTCAGTTAAACCTTCATGTTTTTATGTCTTACTCAATTTTACTCCTTTTGTTGTTTCAGGTGCAAGTTTTTTAGCCTGACAGAAACACCAGAAAACTACACGGTTGTCCTCGACGAGGAAGGATTCAAAGGTGAAATATGCATGTGAATTTACTTCATTTTATCCTTTAACCAGGCAGGAGTTTGTACTGATACTGAAATACCATCTGTATGCAAGATGTGCTTTTTTTTCAGCAAATTGACATTTTAAAGGGGCACATTATGTCATAAGGCAGCATGATGGCTTAGTGGTTAGCACTGTTGCCTCCCAGCAAGAAGGTCCTGGGTTCAAGTAGGGATGGGGCGGGGCTGATCCGATCCAGTGTCCGTATCGGGTTCCAATACCAGCATAACTTATGTATCTGAATTTTCCGATCCAACCTGCAGAGATTTCCAATCCATGATGCATGTCTGTGTCTGCTGAAACGTCTCCACGTGATTCCCTGCCGGCTGCTCTGCAAGTTGGCTTCAAACTGTGGAATGGATTTCCTGAACGAAGGCGTGTCTCATTAAACCCATAAGACCCACCTCACATTCAGGAAATCCATTTCATAGTTTGCAGCCAGCTAAAACGTGAGCATTGAGGACTGAGGAGCCCTGTGGCTAACGGCTAACCAACTTTTCATTGCAACATGTCTGCTGTGTAGAAGTATTTTACACTAGAAACACCAAAAAGGAAGACAGCAACATGCAATGTTTGCAAAGCTGCTGTACCGAGAGGGGGAAGCTCCGTCACGACCTATAATACAACAAACTTAATCAAACATTTGAAAAAGCACCACATTAAAAAGCATGAGGATTGTTTAGCCAGGCGGGAGAAAGACGAAAGGAGCTGGCAGGAATCACTTCTGGAGTCATTCCAAAAGCAAGGCAAACTTCCAATGGACAACGTGAAAGCTAAAGGTTGCACAAAAGTTGCTGAACTTAATCGTACTTGATGACCAACCACTATCAGTTGTAGAAAACAAAGGATTTCGCAGCTTGATTGAATACTTGCAGCCAAGATATAGTTTACCCTCCCGGAGAGACTGCACTGAACTAAACAACCGAGTGTCAACCAAGTTAGCTGCGAAGTTAAAAGGAGTTCCAGCCCTGAGCTTCATTACAGATATTTGGACTTCAGGTGTCTGGTGTCACTGATAAGCCTCACTGTGCACTGAGTTGACTCGGACAAACGTAGCCTCTGTAGTGTGGTGCTTCAGGTAAAAAGTTGCAGAGGCTCACACAACCAAGCTACAATCTCAGCGTCAATTACAGAAATGTTAAATCATTGGGAGATCCCTCTGGAAAAAGTGCACGTCATTCTACGAGACAATGCAAGTAACATGAAGGCTGCAGTGGAAGACATGGCAGTTCCAAGCCTGGGCTGTTTTGCACACATTCTGCAGCTCGTTGTACACGAGGGAGTAATGGCCCCACGCAGCGTTAGTGATGCATTAGCAAACAGCAGGAAGATCGTAGCACACTTCAAGCATTCACAACTCGCAAGTAAAACAAATTTATATGGTTTGACACCAAAGCAGCTCTTAGTGTCCTCTCTCAATAAAACCCCTTGATGATCCAATAATTTCTTAGATAAATAAAATGCAACTTGCATAAAAGTAGCTTTATCAAATTTGATTGAACTGCCTCTTTTTCTTTCTGAGACAATCTGTGGAAGAAAAAAAAGCTTGATTCTTTCTGGTTACTTCTTGTTCTTTTAGTGCATTTTCCAACAGTCCAATGTCACTGAGAGAAAACTACCAGTAAGATCCATTAGTGACTGCTTCCCCTGCAAGAAAAGATTTAGGAGTCAAAGGTACATCATAGCAGAGACAATGCTGCTAGTTGCATTACATTTCCCTGTCAAGTTAACTTTTTTATCAACTTTACCAAGTTCTTCTTTGAGCCCCTTTCAATATTTAGTCTCCTGAATGTGCAATTCTCTGTATGACAGCACTTTTGGGACATAATTAGCGAAACAGTGTTCTGCTTAGATTAACAGTTTTTTATCTTTATTTTGCTGGTACTGCCTTGTTCTTTTACACAGATGCAGATGTTGGCTCTGGGTTTTTCTTGCTCTGAGTGCCTTTTTAAAGAGTTAAGATGTGGTGTGTTTCAAAGCCACAAGTGGATGTTTGTGACAATTTATGCCAACCAGAACAGAGACCTTTTGAAGGGGAAGAAAAAAAAAAGTAGTTGCTTGTCAGCTTGCTTCATTTATGGTTGAGCAATAAATGCAATTTGAAGCAAAATGTTGACATTTTGTTGCCCTTGAAGTATTCCCAGTGTGTAGTAAACCCTGAATATAATAACAGGCCTGTTGATGATATTAATCTGTTAGGTCAGATTTTTACTGGGCCCAGCTGAGCAATACTGAGACATGAGTCCAAATGAAAAGGATCTAGAATCTAGATGGACCCATGGACACCTTTAGTATTCAGTTGGGTGATTATTAATGCTACTCAGAACATTTTGTGGCACTTTGAACAACTTCAAAAAGCAGATGCATATCATACAGTCAAGCATAGTTTCTTCTTTTGAGTATTTAGAGGTGTGATCTGTCCTAAAGTTCTTCCAGTTTATAAAGAACTTGGTGTTAAAACGGGTTACTGGGAAATTGTACTTTTAATTTTCTTTCACATCCTGAGCAAAATGTTTCCAGAGTAGCAGGTCCTCTGATCTTAAAGGTGACCTATTGTGCTTCCTTGAACAAGTCAGTTTTTAGTCAGGTTTTAGGTCTACGTCACTATTACGCAAATAAGCTGCTGCTGACCACGCCCCCCAACACCTGACACCCCACTAACGCACTAGATTAAAAAAACTTAAAAACTCACTGAAAGATTAAACGCTGCAGA
>JAOXNZ010000001.1:26937440-26948164 GCA_028566095.1 Kryptolebias brasiliensis | reverse complement strand
CTATGTATTTTTCCTGCCTGCCGCAACCACGTGTAACGTTACAGCCAATCACCGAAACTTGGCACCGGAAGACGAGGGATATTTTGATAGTCGGTACTACCGAAGCATTTCGGTCGGTACCATAAAAGTATCGAAGTTCGGTACCCAGCCCTTCAGTACTGTGCATTTCAAATATTGTTGCTTTTTGTCAGCATCTGAAACTGAAATATACTTTTAATTGAATATGTAAAACTAGTATGGGAACCTTTGACCAACCAGCTGAACCTTTTTAACTTTGCAAAGGAGCTCTGGCTTCTGTTTAAACAAGTTATTTAAAGCATTTCTGAGTTGATTTTACTCTAACAAAGTTCCTAAGTGAGTTTTCTATCTGTTGTTTACAGAAAAACAAAATAACAGTCTAATTTTAAAGCATGTTATAAATTGTGACTGTGTTTAGTTGTTTTGATGTGTTTTTTGTTCCTTCAGCCATCCAGCCTACAGTTCACCCAGTGCTGATCCCCCAGAACCAGTTCTGTGTCATGTCTCTGGACCCAGACACGCTGCCGTCCATCGCCACCACGCTCATCGATGTCCTCTTTTATTCCAACAGGTGAGACGCTGTTTGTTCACACGACTGCAGTACCTCTCTGTAACACAAGGCAGCAGCACAGAAGCATAAAATAACATGAGCTCAGACTCACTTAGCAACCTGCCCCGCTTTCATACACCGATTAAGTTTATAATGTAAAATTAAAATATGTATTTGATGGAATATTGTAACTTTACACAGATAATATTTACAGTAAACCTTTAATAAACAGCCATATATTGCAAAACCATTTTAAAACTATAAAACTTATTTTCAGTGGCGGATGGTGGTGATATTTGTAGGGTGGGCTAACAGATATCTAATAAAACGCTGCAGTTTGGATTCCAACAACAGAAGCATCCAATTTGAAATAAAGAGAACCTGCTATAAATTGACATTATGTCCTTTTTCAGCACAAAAGCAGTTCAATTCAAAAATACTTCATTAATCCCAAAGGAATTAAATGTTGTTGTACCTCATAATCCTGGTTTCGTTAAAGAGTTGTTATCAGGGGTGGAAATTTAAAAAAATTAGATTTTTTTACCAGCCACTATTTATGTTTTTTTTTGTGTGTGTAACGCTTCCTTTGGTTACAAACCATCATTCGTCAATCATCATGTCATTTCTTTTCCATTTTTTGTTTAAAAATCTGCCGTTTAACTTTCGGTCTGTCAATCATTTTGTACCACAAAAGAGCTGTGAAACGTTAGCGCTTTGGAAAGACTGGGATTTTCTCAAGACTGTTTGGCACCAATTTTGTTGTAAATTTCACAAAATATGATACAATATTTTTAATTTGTGTTTATTAGGTATTTTAACATTTTGTAATATGCTGCACATATTGTAAACACCAAGGAGGGCTTAGCCCTACTAGCCCACTTATACCAGCCGTCCCTGCTTATTTTAACCCAAAAGTAAATCATCAGTGTTTTCATGTGATACTTTTGAAAAGAAATACTGTATTTAAAATATTTATTTTTGTGTATGACTAAGTCCATGTGTTTAATAAGAAAAACCAAAAAACAATAAAAGTACCACTGTTTTCTAAAAATAATGGGCGGCTGTGGGTCAGTGGTTAGAGTAGTCGTCCTCCAATGAAAGAGTTAAAGGTTCGAATCCTGGGAGCAGTCGCATGTCAAAGTGTCCCCTGGGCAAGACACTGAACCCCTCATTGCCTCCGATATGCCCCATCGGTGTATGACTGGAGTTTAAAGCATTGATTAGACTCTATAGAATGAGTTATTCAGGTTTAGTAGAGTGCTGTATGAATGTGTGTGTGAGGGCAGATTGTAAAGAGCTTAGAGTAGCCTGGTTGGCTAGAAAGGCGCTATATAAGTACAGTCCATTTGTACAACTACAAACTACAAATTGAAGTCCAGTTGCTTTTGTTTTTAACCCTTTTTTGGATTTACCATGTCCTGGATGACTGAGAATCTACACCAGCATACAGTCCATTTACCATTTTAAACTATTCTGGTGCTTTGTGTCTCTACTGTCACCCTGAATAAGTGTTTTTGTTTTTAGTCCAAAAGAAGACAACCAGTTGTCTCCAAACCAGGATTTGGATTGTATTAAATTCTTCTCCTTCTCCCTCATCGATGGATACGTCTCATTGGTGATGGACACTGAGGCTCAGAGACAGTAAGGACTAAATTCACTAACAGACCATCTCCCACATTTGACAGAATATTGATATACGCAGTTAGTTTTTTGTTGTTGTTTCTGCTGATGAAAACCTGCAGCGTTATGCAGCCGTTGCAGGAGATACAGAGGCATTTCTGTCATGATGTGATGCATGTTTGCTCTTTGCTGCAGGCCTGAAATAAAATCTTTTTTTCTTCGTTCCAGGTTTCCTGCTGATCTTCTGTTCACCAGCTCCTCCGGCGAGCTGTGGAGGATGGTTCGTATAGGAGGGCAGCCACTGGGCTTTGGTAAGGCCACTTGCTTTGAAACACCTTTTTCTGAGGTTGCTTCATAGCTCAGCTGAGAAGAGTTCTCACTTTAACTGGCCTAGATGTGAGTCTGACCTGTGACCGCCATTACACCATTTACTGCCCCTCTTTTTTCATCATCATGATGTTTCATCCCGCTTGTCACTATTAATGGCTAATGAGCTGGAGCTCTGTCAGTATCTGGAGGAGATGCTTTACAAACATATTTACCTCAACAGAACTTTCTTTAAAAAGCATTTTTAAAGAAGAGGACACTTTTCAAGATGTTTTACAAAACAAAAATATATGTAGAAGTCATATGCAAGAAAATAAAACAAATATGTGTGACTAAAAGAGTAACCTTGCAGCTCGTGCACGCTACCTGTTTTGAACTTTTCCATGCTGTCTGTGAAACAACATGAATAATAAAAATAAAATGTGTTTCTATTTGAAGTCATGTTTAATTACTATGCTTGTCATTTTAAAAACAGTAATATCCTAAATGGAAGGATTTATGTTGTAACATTTTTTCTCTTGTGTTTAATGCTTTCCCTCCCTTTATGTTGTTGTGAATAAACTGACTGATGGATTCCCTCTGTGTTTTAGATGAATGTGGTATAGTCGCCCAGATATCTCAGCCTCTCGCTGATGGTGACATCTCTGCCTACTACATAAGCACCTTCAGCTTCGACCACGCTCTGGTGAGTCAAACAAGTTAGCATCAAGTTAGCACACATGTTGCTATGGAAACTCAGTTGTTTTGTGAGTCAAGTTTTCCAGTTTGCTCAGCTTTTTAAAAATACTACATTAGGATCTGTGTCCTAATGTTGAACATTTTTAAGTGCATTCCACTCAGCCTTAATCATCATACTGATGAAAGATGATGTGACAATATTGTTTGTAAAAATAACTCAGTCTTGTGAGTCTGGAGACAAATTTTTGTGACTCGTAGTTAGAAACAGCAAAAGATTATTATTTTTAATCTCTTAATTTATCATTGATAGTGATTAGTCAAGGCAAAGGAGCAAAGGACATGTAGAGGCCAAAACATTTCCTGTTTTTCAATTTTAGGTTTTTAATAGACATAATGAAAATATCATCTATTAGTTTTTTAATTTTATTAATTCAACTTCAATGTTTGTC
Organism: Kryptolebias brasiliensis; assembly: GCA_028566095.1. Taxonomy (NCBI): domain Eukaryota; kingdom Metazoa; phylum Chordata; class Actinopteri; order Cyprinodontiformes; family Rivulidae; genus Kryptolebias; species Kryptolebias brasiliensis. The sequence continues at coordinate 26,944,522 of JAOXNZ010000001.1, read as the reverse complement.
ATGGTAAGACATGTTGTATTATTGATTAGTGAGCAGAAACAAAACCAAATTAAAGGTCTACCATTCCTTGAAGGATGAATATCACCCGCTGCCTTTCATGCCCCAGACTAAAATCATCTTATGCTGAGAAGTGACAGACTTATCGTCTTTTTAGTCAAACCTTGTAAATTACGTTAAGCAGGATCTTATGCAATATTGTGAGATCTTGCAACATGTATTTATGCCACTACTACTACTACCACACCAAAATCAGCTCAGTGTCTGTGAAACTGTTATAGTCATTTTTGTGTTTGCTTTGGTGGATTAGCTGTGGTACCATCTTGAACTGGGACCCCAAATGTTTGAGTTGTAGATGTAGAACAAATGATTCCTTTCTGAGACTTTGAGGAAATTCTGTCCACTGGTTCATGAGATATTTTGCTTACAGACAGTGTTGACACCAACAGTTAATGTCAAAATTTTAAGCAAAAATATTGAGGACTGTGTGGTGCTCTGAGTATGTGTTGGGGATGATGCCCAGCTACTACCACACCATAATTTAGCTCAATATCTGTAAAATTGAATTTTTGTGTTTGGTAAGGTTGCTTAGCTGTGGTGGCTTGAATGGGGCTGACTCTAAAAGTTGATAAGTTATAGATGTTCATCCAATGATTACTTTGATAGTTTCATTAAAATCCGTCCTCTGATTGATGAGATGTTTTGCTAATGCTTCAGACAAAGGAACACACACAGGCAAAAACATTATCACTGCTTCGCTTTCAGCAGCAGCTGATCATCTGTGTGCAAAATAACTAAATATATCTTGTCAGCTTCTGTTAGCCAGGCGCTCCTTGAATAACTTGAATAACTAATTAGTTGTTGACTATTCCTCAGCAGGTGTCAGCATCTTTAGAAAAGCAGAAGGTTGAACAGTTTATGGTTCCTGAGTTCCTTTTAAAAATGTGCATGAAAATGTTCCCAGAACAGTTTATGATGTGAATGCAAAAGTTAGTCACACCAGATACTGATTTGATTTAGATGTCCTTCTGTTTATTAACCTTGCTATTTTTATTTAGTGATTAACTTTAACTAAATAAAGCTTTATTTTTTGTAAGACTTACGCAGTACTGTACATCTTAGACGAATGCTTCAAGTTGTCGTTGCTAAAGGGGATTCTACAAGCCACTGAATCATGAGGTGTACTTAGTTTTTCCACACACTATCTATTTGTTTTGGCCTTATTCATTCTATCATTTTCCAATTGTCTAATTTTAAAATGTAGTAATATGAACACAGTTCACACCTTGACGTCCCACCTGAAATTCTCCACGTGTGGTTTTCTGATGTCACTGGGACCAGTTATCTTCTCTTTGTTCACACAGTTTAATTTGAATACGTTTGTGTGGTCACATTGAATGTAACTTCTGCCAACTGCATTATTATGAAACTTTCCCAAAAAATGTAGTCATGTGCATCATTACCTTAAAACGAATCAAACCTGTCATAAAATACAGCATACATGTTTAACAAATAAATACACAAAAGACAAGATTGTTAGACAACATTCAGTTTATTGTGTATTTTTTGGCATCAACACAGGTTTAAAATTATACGTGCAGGCATAAACGAAACTTATAAATATTCAGTCATTTATGTTGCAGGTTTTAAAATGTTGTTTAAGATGCATTTCCATTTTGATTTCCTGTTTAAATATCACCACTCACTTGAGCTTGGTGTTTCTCCGTGCCGAAACAAATGGAAAACAGAGAAAGAAACCTATAATCAGCCCTCTTTCTGACGAGTTATCTTTATTTTTCCACCTAATTTTCTAATGTGATTTAAAACTCAGAATAAAACCTAAAAGCTAAAAGCAACAGAACAAAAATTATTTAAAGCCTTTGACACGTAAACCTCAGACCATAAAAGATCATTATCTGTATTTTTGTAGAAAAACACTTTAGAATATGTAAACGGAAAGTAGTGATAAAGTGCATTTCTAGCCAGCCATGCCACTCAAAGCGCTTTACAACACAATCTGCCCTCATTTACCTAAATCTAAGTAAATCATTCTATAGAGTCTAATCAGTGCTTTAGATCTTTCATACACCCGCAGGGCACATCAGAGGCAATTAGGTGGAATCAAACCTCCAGCTATCTCATTAGAGGACGACTTCTCTAACCGCTGATCCACATCCGCCCCCAAATATGTCCTGTTGATAAAGATACACACTTGCGTTCTTCAGCAATTTGTGGTTTGATGACTTCTCTAAAAGCTCGGAATGGCTTAAGGCATTGCGATATTTGGACTACCTGCCTTACTTCCTGAACTGGTGCCTTCCATTACATGTTTCTAGTTAACATTTAGTAACCTCTACTATTTGTTTATTAGTATAATGGTGTTTTCTAATAAAAAAAACTAAGTTTGTCTGTTTGGTGCACTAATGAAGTCTATCTACAGTATTTTGTGTGACAGAATTTTACAGTGTTCATATAAACGGGGCTGATTATTCAGAAAAGTCACCAAATTAAGAAAAACAACTAAGAAAATTCTGCCAAAAATCAAATGTGAACTTGGTGATCTTGACTCTTAGGTTATTTTAAGTGCATTTGTTTTTCCTTTTCATGTCTCACCCTCCAAATATTTCAAAGATGAGTATTTCACTCCTTTCCATACGTTCTCTGTGTTGCTCAGTGACTCATTGCATCGCACGACAAATTGTCAGTGTCATAATGTTACAACTTAGTAAACCACAAACTGGCCTCATAGCTAATTATTAGAAAAAAGAAGAAGAAAAACTAGTAGTGACACAGCAGTGGATTCTACTTTTACACTTCTGAGAAATTCATCAAGATTACTTTTTAAATGCAATCTGAGCAAATCATCTCTTGATTGCCCATAGTTGAAAATTATAGGGGGGTGAAGGTTTGAACTAAAAGTGGAATAAAGAAAAAGACACAAGGATGAAAGTTTGCAGGCATCAAACTCTGTTAAATTAAAAGGTATTGTTGTATATACACATTACTGTTTTGTTCAGTATACCCCAGACTCCTTCCCCTCCTTCCCCTTCAGTATCTTGATGAATGCATTTTTGTTTTTGTGGATCATGTTTTGGTTTTGCACAGGGCATTTTTTACAAAGGAGTGGAGAAAATGAAAGTGATAAGAAAGTCACTTAGCTAAAATAGGAAAACTGGTTGAGGATATTGCTAAATCTGAATACATAAATTGCAATATGAATCATAAAGGATGGCTCTGACTCAGAATTAATCACAATCACATTATCTTTATTTAAGGGAACTCTATAAAACACAAGTGAATAATTACAATTCTGTTAGCTAGTTCCTGTTTTAACCAATTAATTTTTTTATTGGAGTATATATGTTTTTTAAATTTGTTGAATTTCATCCCTGCCACAAAAGTATTTGAAGGTCCACAGCTTCAGGTTAGACACGAGAGAGACAAGAGTTAGACAGGCTGTCTGATCAGGACAATAAAGTCTAAAGAAATGCCAAACCCAAAGAAACATGCATAGTGAAATAGAAGCATAGATGAACTGTCATCCGTGTTTATTTCTTGATTTTCCAATGGATATTTAACTTTTTCTAAATATGTAATTTTTAGCAAATTGTATCATTTTCTAGAGTTTATTTTTGTTCAGCTTTTTGGTTTAGTTTTAGTTTGAGTTAACTTTGAAAATTATCATCAGAATTGTTTCCATTTGCTGTAAACATTTCTTTTCACTGATAAAACTACATTACACTATCAGATTGTAGATAAGCAGGAGTGGATTCCAGATTCCTAATAATTGCAGACAGTCCCCTTACAGTGCATCGAAACAACGGATTGACTTGTCAAGAGAAATAAAGCATTATGGGCAATTGCCAGTGGGTAGGTTGTTATGGTTGTGTTCATCACACTGAACATGGAGCAGAGAAAGCTAACGTCAGAGCTGTCTAAAGAGGTCAGAAAGAAGATTAGTTATCCATGTGAAAGGCAAAGGTTACAAGACCATCTCCACACAGCTTCATGTTCCTCTGACCACAGCTGCTAATATTATTAAATAGTATAAGGATCATGGTCTGTAGCCAACCTCCCAGGATATAGACACAAGAGGAAATGCAACCCCAGGTTGATCAGATGGATAGTTCGAATGGTAGAAAAAGAACCATGGAAACCATCCAAAACCATTCAAGCTGAACTCCAAGGTCAAGGTACGTCGCTTTCTGATCACACCAGCTGTCGGTGCTCCATGGAAGAAAACCTAGGAGGGCTCCACATTGACAGAAAAACACAAAAAAGTTGGAAAGGAATTCACCAAATTCCATGTTGACAAGTCCCAAAGTTTCTGGGACTGATGAGATGAAACTGGAAACCTTTGGCTCCAGTCACATCTGTTGTTTTATTTACTGTGAAGGGGTACCAACAAATGTATCCACATCTGTAAGAAGCCAGAAATGTAGCACAAGAAAGTATTACTAACATGTTTAGCTATTGTTTTAGCATACAAAAAAGTGCTAATAGTTTTCAAGTTGAATGTATCTAGTACAAATGTAGGTTTGTAAAAAGAGCAATTATTGCTAATGTGTTCACCGTAGGTTTAATATTGTGAAACATATTGAGATTTATGTGACTCTCAAATGTACCCAATTCTGTTTTAAAAAATCTTTTAAAATTGATCAAAAATCTAATACGAGTCATGTAATGTTTCTTTAACAGGTCCCTGAGGAGGACATTGTGAGTGTGACGGACATGCTCCAGCACCAGAGGAAAGAAGCAGCCAGCAGCTGATTCTGAGCTGGATGAGCCCGGCTCCATGCGTTTCCTCCGTGTTCAGATTTTCTGGGACGGACGTAGCAGGCTAGCAGGAAAAGAGGCTAACTCTGTGCCTAGTTTAGCTCTGCTTTGCCAACAGTATTAACCACTACAGGTCTGCCATGAACACCAGAAGCTCTTCTCTGCGGTGTGTGTTCACAGTTTGTCCGTGAGGCTTCCTGTCTTACATATTCTAGGTCCTCTGGGGGCCCTACAAGCACACACATATGCATTTCATTGTGTACAATTATTTTTATACCCAGATCAAGACAATAAATGCCCTTACCCATTCAGATTAACAAGTAGAACTTCATGTATAATAAACTTTTTCTTTCTTATGCTGGAGTTAAGAATTAACAGCGATGTATAACATTAAAATAGTTTATTTTTATTTTTGCTCATTTCAGTTTGTCATCAGATACTCATGTTGAGTCCTAACAAAAACAAAAATTACAACTTTTGTCTTCCAGTAATGTTCCTATCATAAAATGTGGCCTTAAACAATGAGACAAATGCTGGGATTTGATTTTAATTGAGAAACTGCTCCCTCTTTACTAGATTTTATTTAATACCTGGTTTTATTTTGTGTTATCCAGCGCCCATCTCATATTTTATTTATAATAAAATCAAATCAGGACTTTGATCTTTGGAGGATCTGAATGCAGCTGTAAGCATTGTGGACGGAAAAAAATCAGAAACTGAAGTTTACTTCTTTAAAAACCCTGTAAAAACAAATTTCATGTTTGTGTCTTGTTGCTACATACCTTCGACAGGATCTGAAACAACAGTGACAAATCAAATAATTTAACATACTTTTTACATTAATCCAGTCATTTCCTGAGAAATTATAAAAACATTTGTCTCCTAACTTTGGGAGCGTGGTTTGTTGTGAGATGGTGTGTAATACCCTCCTCATCTTCCCCAGTTGCTTTGTATTTTAAACAAATGTAAACATGTGACAGCAAGGAGGACTCTGCCAGTTGTTTCATAAGACTTTTTGAAAATTACAGGATTTTTCTCAGTATTAAGCAGTCACTCCTACGGTGTGTAAGCAACAGCTGGTGCTCTTTAGTTTTAATTGAGTGTTGTGAGAGCTTTAATTTTACACTAAATTTGATTTAAGAGGAATATGAAGACTTATTTTTTAACATCAGAGATCACTTGATTTTGTTGAAAAGGCTGTACAGATTGAAACTTTTCTTTTTACAAAAGGGTCAACATTTTGGTTTTTAACGCATAGCACTATCTGAGGTCAGTAGCACTATGTCATAGTTTTTGCTGTTTGCACAAGAACCTTTTTGATTTAGTGAATTTCACTTAAATGTTTTCTTTGTTACAAATGCATTTTATACAATTTAAAGTATTATTTGAACACTTGTGATTTTTGTGCTGCTTCATTAAATAAAAAATTGAAAGAAAAGTTACTTTTTGTGGAATGAGCTATTTTTTAAGTAAAATGGAGGTTCAGAATATTGACAGGCAGAATCCGGTCATTTATTGTGTGATTCAGCTGGATTAGTCATTTAGAGTTTTAACCAGAAAGGAACTAATTTGATCAATTAAGAGTTATTAATGGCTTTAAAAAAACTTCCATTTCACCAGCTCCAGGAAGTCCTGCAACCATATTCTCATCTCTTTAGTTTAGAACCTGAGATACAAAATATCTCTATTTTGATAACTTTCACATCAGAGCTCAAATTGGTGATATTCTTGAACTGGTTGTAAAAAAAAGAAAAGAAAAAAATCCCGTGAGAAAATGAATGTGGGGCTGCAGTGGCGCGGTAGTCAGTGGCGCGGTCTTGTAATCCTGAGGTTGTGGGTTTGAGCCCAGGCCCGGGTTGCAGCAGGAAGAGCGTAAAACAATTGCCAAACCATTTGTGTGAGTTTGCTCACTGTGGCAACCTCTGAAGAAAGAAGCAGCCGAAAGAACTTACTATGTATGAAAATGAATGCAACAGACGAAAGATCTTTCAAAGAGAATCATAGAGGAGGCTATAGAAAAAGTAACCAGAAAACATCCTTGTGGTAAACCCAAAAAAAGGGTTAAAAACAAAAAACTAGACTTCTATTCTGTAGTTGAAGGCGTTTCACTTCTCATCCGAGGAGCTTTCAAAAAACAGAGTGTGGAGTTTGAGCTTTTAAAGTTGAGATGTTCTGTAAGCTGGATTCACCTGAAGACAACATTACTGAGTGACGGCACCACCTACGAGACCTTGAAGAGGGACCCAACCAGCACCTACAAAAAGAAGGTCACGGATTACTTGCAAAAACTTGAAAAGGACAAAACAATC
>JAOXNZ010000001.1:26896954-26911860 GCA_028566095.1 Kryptolebias brasiliensis | reverse complement strand
ATCTGCATTTGAATACAATCGGGATTCTGAAAAAGCTGAGATGTTGTTTAAAATACAAAAAAAAATGCAATTGCAAATCTCATAAACCCACATTTGAGTCACAACAGAATGTAGGAAAATAAAACGAATGTTTAGAAAGTATACCATTTTTTATATATATTTTGAATTTTATGGCAGCAACACATCTCAAAAAAATTTGAGACAGGCAACAAAAGGCATTTTAGAGCGGCTGGATTTCTTAGAAATAAAGGGCAGAGACAGTTTCAGAATAATGGCCCTCAATGGAAAATGGCAAATCATTGCATTCTATTTGGGTTTACATTTTACAGATTGTAAAATGATTGTAAAATGAAACATCTTTTAGTGATTCATTGTCAGTAAAAGTTATTGATTAGTACAGGTGCTGTATTTATGCAAGGTGGTAATTTCTCAAATGATAACATTAAACTGTTTTTGATGTAAACAAACAACATGATCACAGTACTTTAACTGTTGTAAAAATAAAAGGGCACTTATGTGACAAATATCAGTAAAAGTGTTTATTGTCATGACTGCTAAAAATCCATTAGAAATATTTTACACATGAAAAAAGCACACTTTATATAAAACACATTACGCTTGATGTTTTAGAGAAAGCTTATTTTCAGAAATCACAGACAAGAAAAGAGCTTCCAGTGCACAGGTCCAGCATTTTATGATAAAAAAGCTACATAACACAGCCCCGACAGGTAATAGTTAGGCATACACACGTGTAAACATTATCCAAACAATGTAGAAAACACATAAAATCCCTCATTATTTACATGTTCACACAAACTATAGCTTATATTTAAAAACAAAAAGTACAGTGCATTGTGGAGCTTATGAACAGGTGTATTTCAGTGCATTATTAAGGGTTGCTGCAGTAACTGGAGCCTAAATCCTGCAGGTCTAATATAACAGCTGTCATTGATGCTCTTGGAGTAGAAAACATTCAAAGCAGAACCATTAGTAAGCTTTTCCTCCGTGCTACCAGGGGAGGATTACATCACCGTTTTGTTGTGTAAATGGATGACAGAATCGGGAGAGTCACGCAGGGGAAGGACAGCAGCAGCTCACTGACTGGATGAGTCTGCTCGGTTTAACTCTGTCAGCTCGAAGCCCGTCCACTCCGGACCTCATGGGGGTCAGCTCCGACCCTGAAACACCAATCTAAGGCCGCTTCTTCCGTCAGCCCGGACTTTCACCCAGGACCGCATCCTCCGACTCCCCTGCATCCGTCTGAGCTGACCCCGTCGCTCCTGCGCATGCGCGATCATAAAGGCACCATCTACAACGAGAGGGAGGGGTTTCATTGTCAAAAAAACAAAACAAAAACAACAACAACAAAAACAAAGGAATTCCTAACAAGGTATAAAATGAGGCGAAATTAAAGGCACAAATATGCATATTGTAAATGTGGACTAGAATAGAATAGAAAAAGGTTTTATTTGTGCCTCAGCCGGGAAATTCCGGTGTATCCGCAGCAAAGTGACTGGAAAACACAATAACTACAATAAATTCAAATGAAAAACAACAATACAGTTGTAAAATAATGTTGACTTCTTTCCTCGTTTTTTGTCTGAAAAAAAGGATTCATGTTCTAAAAAAATGTCTAAAATATTAACAGTAAAACAATCAAACAAAAAAACACCAAATGAATTTTGGTCAGTGAAAGTCACACCCAACAAGTAATTTGTTTACACTTTATAACCCAAACTGAGCCATTTCTTTTTTTGTTTTGTCTCTTGCTGAATTAAACGTAATAGTATACATGTCAGTGTAAATATTTAGTGGATATATCTGAAGTTGTTCTCTAGAAGTGTTACTAAATACTTAATAACTCTCAAACAATCAGATCTGAGCCAGAAGAGTTGATGAAAAATAGGAAATAATTAAAGATCTGTATGTTAGGACATATTGCTTTGTTTGTTAATGTTGTGATGGAAACATTAAGCCAAACTTCTTTCCTTTGTCTAATGTTATAAAAAATACTTAAAATAACATGTTTGCATATAATAAAACTGTCTAACACAGTCTGAACACTTTTTCTTTTAATATTTCAAGTCAATTTCAAATTATTAATTAAACCTGAATCTAGTCTAATAATGAGGTCATATATCTTCCAAACTCCACGTAAGCCCTGGCAGGTGACCTCAGTTCACTCACCTGTTGCTGGTGTTGCAGCCTCGCGCCCTACAGGTGTCGCCTCGCGCCGAACAGCACGAGCAGACTGAAGTGCACCGCCAGGCACAGGAAGCCCTTCAGACGGCTGCTCCCGGTCACCACCACCACCGTGCCCCCGTCCCCGCACACGAAGCCGGCCTCCGTCTCCCGGGCCGTCCAGCTCTTCTCCAGCTGGTCCCCGATCCTCCGCAGGCGCGAGGCGAGCAGCTGGGCCACGGAGCACGCGGAGGGTCGGTGGCGCGCGCTGCAGCTGGAGTCACCTGGCCGCAGCAGAGGCTGGTCTATCGGCAGCCAGCACATCTTCTCTGACAGAGACCCGAGCGCTCGGTTCTCCCTCTTTAAGTCCGTTTTAAGGACGTACGACCCTCCTCCTCTTCCTCCTCCTCCTCCTCATCATCCCCTAACTGTGTTCGCGGCTCCTCAGACTCTCCCCACCTCTCTCCACTGTATTATTCATTACTGTGTCACATGGTAAAAAAAAGGTTTACATCATCTTCTCCCAAAGAGAGATGAAATGGTTAAGTCTTGAATCTCTCGTGTTTGGTGTCATCCGAGGATTCTTTTGTTTAAGGGAGGAGGACAGCCTGTTCTTTGCTGCATGTTTGGATACACACATGCGCACGTGCACATTTTCGATGGTGATCATAGCATATGAAATATTTGTACTTATGTTCATCAATGTCTAAAGTTTTGTAATACACAAATTATTACTGAGAATTTAAGCGTCTGTTATAAACAGGAGTAAAAAACAAGCGGAACTAAAGTAGAGGTGTTCGTTATTCCTCATCGGACTGTTTATATAGAAGGACGGGCTTGTTTTGTGTCGGTGCCGAAAATAACCCCCCTCATTTGTTTTAAAATACTGTTAAGTTTGGCTTTTTAACTATATTTTCTGTGCTCGTAACATTGTAAATTAGACTTAGTAAACAATGACATGGCGGGGAATGATCTTTCTGCGTTCAGGGAACATTGGAAACGAGAGTTGAGGAGTAAAAGAGAAGTCGCTTGTGCTCCTTCTTCCTCCTCCCGGTATGTTTCTGATCAGTCAGGCCAGAAAGGCTTCAAAAATACCGACGGACCTCTAAAACCACTGGATGATGAGAGGTGTGATGCGGAGACAGAGGATCAGCCCGAGTATGTGTCCATTGCGCGCAGTCTGCTGGATGGGAGAACCAGTCCCCTGCTGGACAGGATTGAGGAGGAGAGAACCAGGAGGAAGAGGCTGTATCAGAACATGACCAGTGTTTGCAGCGCGTCCCTGCAGCAGCAGAGGCAGCCTCAGAGGAAGGTGAAGAAGGAGGAGGAGCTGGTGGATCAACTCATTCAGGATCTGGTAGGATGCTGGCGGTGCACGTGATGGTTGAACAAAAAACACTCAGTCCCGTATGAGCATCGTGCTGTAACTCATTTTCTTGCAGAATGAAGTCAACGACATTCCCTTCTTTGACATTGAGTTGCCCTATGAGTTAGCCCTGAAGATATTCCAGTATCTGAACTGTGCTGAGCTCGGCCGCTGCGCCCAGGTGAGTTTCTGGTGAAAGGACTGGACATCAAAACGTTCATACAGATGAAAGAATCTAAATGGCGTTCAAACTAAACCTAAGAGGGCACGAGACGGTTAAATTAGGGCTGCCATTGTGTGTTTTTTTATATTGTTAACAAATCCCACAAGATATTTGTGACAATCTGATGTATGGAAAGATCTTAAGCCTGCACAATTCATAAGTTCTCCATACAAATGACAATAATATCTTTAAGAATATTCATTTTTTTTATAAACATCACTTAAACTCAGTAAGTTGTGGGATGTTTCCATCTTGGTGGTTTACATATTCAGTGCTAGTATTTATAGCAGCTGTTTATATGTCAGAAAATTAAAAATCAACATGTAATGAAAAAAAAAAAAGGGTGGCACAGTGGCGTAGTGGTTAGAGCTGTCGCCTCCCAGCAAGAAGGTTGCAGGTTCGCATCCCGAAGCGGTTAAAGAAAATGGATGGATGGATTTAGACCATTAAAATAATGAAAAGCCTAGTTTTCCTTGAAGGAATAGATATCTTTGGTCAATCCTTAAAAATAACATTATACACAATCTATTTGATATTACAATATACTTTGTGATCTTGCAGTATCTGTTGGGTCATCTACAACCATGCCAAATTTGAGCTAAGTATCAGTTAAATTCACTGATGTATGGCCATTTTTGTGTAGGCTAGGGTTGATTACTTGTGATAGCCATCTTTAATTGGGTTGACTGCAAAGCTTCATGACATATTTTGGTAACAAATAAACAGACTTGATTCCAATAGTTAATGGCAAAGTTTTAAACTCAAATCTTGTGCGATCGGTTAGCGCTCAGAGTATAAGTTGGGGATCAGTTTCAGCTACAAACACACTCAATTTTAGTTTAATGCCTGTAAAATTGGATGAGTTACTGCAATTTTTGTGTTTGCTAAGATTGCTTTGCTGTGTTGGCCTTTTTGAATCAAGTTCACTCCAGAAGTTAATCAGTTGTAGACGTCCAATGATTATCTTCTGAAAGTTTCATTGAAATCTGTTCAGTGGTTCATGCGATATTTTGCTAACAGTACAGACAAATAAATGTACACACAGACACATTATTGCTCCACCTTCGGGTGATAATTACAGACCAATAATAATGTCTTTAATTGAAAGTAAAACATTATTTTGCAGTTCAGATGAGGGTAACAAATAAAATGAAAACAGATGTAAAAGTTGAGCAGATCTTTTGTTGTTTTATTATTAAAGTAAAGCTTTTGTTGTATAGTTTCTTTATGCAGGTATCAAGTTTCGTCATTTAAGTACTTTAATTATGCTTACGTTTCACTCCACTCTGTTTTGTTATGTAGCTTGTGACTTAATGTGGTGCATGTTAGTAAATTACATTTTGATTGGCAGATCTACAACAGTTGGTGCACAGTGTGTTTGGCAGGCAGCCGGGCTCGTTAAGCTGAAACGAATGATGCAAACTCTTAATGTATGCTGACTCAAACCACTGTCACGTTGTCCAATCTCCTCCCAGGTGAGCAGGGTGTGGAGAGTCCTTGCAGAGGACGGGGTTCTGTGGTTCAGGATGTGCCAGAGAGAAGGTTACTATCAGAACACCAACGTGTCCGACTCCCCCTGCTGGAAGAGCACCCTGCGAGACTGCAGGAACTCAGCCAAAACTGTTCGCTCCAACTGGAAGGTGGGCTTGAGTTCTTCAATTTGAGTGAAAAAAAAAACTTTATTAAGAAACTAGAAAAACTGAATGCTGAGTGCTGAATGACTTTGCTGAAACTTGCTGAAGAAATTGAAACTGAGTTGTTAAAGCTAAACAAAACAAGAAAATAGAACACTAACTAAAAGCTAAAAGAAGCAAAACATTAGCTAAAAATTAACAAGAGCAAACACTACCTAAACATTAAGAACTTAAAATGCTAAAAGCCAAGATTTGCAAAATGGTAGCTTAAAGTAGTAAAAGGATAGTTAAAAGATAAAAGTAACAAAAAGCTAACAAAAAGTAATAAAAATATATCTAAAAACCAAAAGTAGCACATGGCTACTTAAAAACTAATAGCACCAAAACGCTGGCTGAAAATAGGTTTTAGCTAGCCTTTTTATTAGCTAAAAACTAAAAGTAGCATAAGAAAACAAGAAAAAATAGAGCAAGTAATCAGAAGCAGATGTCAGAAAACCTATTTTTGAAAGATCTTAATGTAAAATATTAGGAAACTGAAATATTTGTAACTAAAAATATTTGTAATTAAAGTTAAATATTTTAAAAAAGTATAAATTTTACAAAAAACAAAAGTCATAGCACCAATCTTCTGGATGAGCTGAGTGTTTTGATATAGGAATGGCTAAAATAGCACAAAGTCTGCAGAAGCGGTTAGATGGCAAAAAAAATGTACAGCAAAATAGAAAATGGGAAAACAATAGTGTGAATGCTGACTCAGCATTCACACAAATGTAGAATCTGCCTGAGAGGTGAAAACGATACAAGGTTTACCTGAAATCACGTGACTAAAATAATATGGTGGAATTGACAGCAGGCTAACGGCTGTACAGTGTCTCCTTCAGCTGGTTGTACCAACATTCAAAATTGGGTTGCTGTAACCAGCGGTATTTGAAGACGATGGGGCTGTCCCCCTTTGATTTCAATTCAGATGAAAGAAAAATCAAAATAAATGTTATTCTTTTGAAAGAGAACTTAATCCAGAAACAAATCACTGTCATATGTATTCTTAGGTGTCACTACAGTTTCACAGATTTTTCACCCAAACATTTTGCCTGTTTAGAATCGAGTGGGATCCATCAGACAGCTGCAGTTTGAGCTGGGGAAGGTGTTGTGCGACGTCAGCTCTTCTGACGTCTTTGTTTTGGCTGGGTGAGTTTCAAGGACATGTTCAGATTACGTCTGACATCTTCTATGCGTTGTTGAAGCAACATTGACCGCCTACTTATTCCACAATCATCTGCATTGACTTCACTGTCGCTTGAAATGACACTTGTTCATTGATTTTGTGATTTATTACAGTGTGGTTAATTGAAATTACAAGACGTTATGTGTTCTTGTCTAAACCAATACAAAAGTGACTTACAACTTTAAGTTTATGATACTTGAATGGCAAGTTATAGAATGACGCATTTGAGGATTTTCACTGTCGAAGAGGTGATTTTATGTTGATTAATATCATCATGTGTACAGCCTTTTAGACAAGAAAATACAGTTTTGTTTACAAGCATTTTTATTTGTTAATAAACTTCAGTTGTGGTAACACTTTTAAAATTCCCACGATACAAAGTAAAGTTGGGGAGGCCACACCCCTCTTGAAATTTCAACTCTAATCTGATTGGTCAGTTGCAGTAGCCTGAGCAGGCCCCGCCCATCACTCAGATCCTCTGAAATTCAAGTGTTTTTTATTAAATAAATTAGAAAACAACCTCAAGTGCAGGATGAGGTAATATTTCCTTACAAAATTATAAAAAACATGTAGATTTTTTAACAATAAATGTTTTTCAGTGTTTTATCTACTGCAGTATAGGTGACATACTAAATATACAAAATCCAGCCATAACATTATGACCACTCATCCAGTATTGAATAGTTTTCTCTTTTTAGTCCTAAAACAACTGTGACCCACAAGGTCTGCTGTAGTATGTAGCAACACGTTGGCAGTAGCAGATCCTGTTAGTCCTACAAGTTGCATTTAGGGGGTCTGCATGTATTGGACTTGATTTTTTTTGTTCTACACATCTTAAATATTCGATTTTGACTGAAAATTCAAATTTGTAGGTCAAGTCAAGCACATACTGTCTCTGCCTACTGTTTCTCACAAAGGGATTTCAGAATCATATATATTTTTTGTGACTTCAAGCACACTACCTGGCCAGAGTTTTGACATCTGAGGATATGTGAATAAGAGATAGTCCAACTTTTAAAAGCAGTATAAAAAATGCCTTGAAATACTCATTACTGGTATGACCATAATTTCAGGTTTCAGTTAATGCGTCACATACTGTTACACTTTTCTTGCAAATATAATAACTAGCAGCTGAAGTTGGTGGAAGGAGGAGATGAATTTCTGCTGAAGGTAACTAAACCTGCCTTTAACTAGTTGTGCCAAGACAGTGATAAATTCTGAGGGACCTTAGGGACTCCATAGATCGCCCTTAAGGAGTTTTGCAGAGTCTCCTGGGAGATATGTGACTAGATTCCCATTTAGTCCTGCTGTATCCCCATTAGTCTTCATGTATCCCACTGGAGAGCACTGTGTGTTTGTGTAGTTTCACATTAGCAGGCACACCGTAGCAAAACATTCCAGACAATAAATGAGGTGCCTTACACAACATGAGCTTCCAGTCAAATTCAGTTTTATGCATATGCTATTAACAAATTCACAATGTCAATACTTTTCCCATTATTGGTATGTAAGGATTAATTCAGTTAAGTGAAAGCACTTGGCTTTGTTTGTCTAGAAGAGAATCAATGATAGTTAAGAGTAATCAAGAGTGATTCAATTGGGTCCACAAAAATCTTATAAGGAAAGCAGTGGAATGGGATTTGGCATTTAAAAGGCAACAGGAGGAGCAGTCTTGTTATCTGAACACTCTGTCACAGTGACAGAAAGGCCAGATTTGCTGAGGCTTGCACGAAGGCTGCGCAAAAGTTTTCTGTCCTTAAAAGTTTTTGACGAGTTTCTTGGATGAGATTCAGCATCATCATCCTGTTGATAGCTGGCATTGTGGTTATGCACCAATTAATCCTAAAGTGTGTACTTCTATTCTTTACTCCCTGCCAAACCCTGTGAATTTACATTCACTCACATGTACACCCTGTGTCTGACATGCTGTTGCTGTGTGACACATTGCAGCTCCAAGGCAGATACTCGGATACTTGCGTAGACATGATTGTATCTGTGGGGGTGGCAGTTTGCCTCCTGCAGTGAGAGCTAATCAACTGGGGTGAAGAGACAAAGAGAGGAAGGGTGTGGAGTTCAGAACAGAGGTCTTTTCAGTGAGAAGGTCTGCTTTGTCTGTGAGAGAAAATAAGACAGCAACAAAAAGCTTTGTTTTTTGACATTTCAAAGGATCATCACAGAATCACACTTGTTGTGAGTGTAGTGTTTGTTCAAGTGTAGGAACGTTGCAAACATTTTTTAAATTAACTGTCCAGTTGGCTGATTCTACAGTTGTGCTTAGAACTTTCAAACCCTTTACAATTGTCTGTGTTTTATTTAACCAGGCAAGTCCCATTGAGATCACAGATCTCTTTTTCAAGGGAGGCTGAAGGCAGCCTAACATGCATGTTTTTAGACTGTGGGAGGAAACTGGAGTACCGAAAACACACACAAACACAAGGAGAACATTCAAACTCCACACAGAAAGACCCAAGGTCAACCGTGCTAACCACTAAGCCGTCGTGCTGCCAATAGTTAACATAACCAAAAACCTTTAGTGATTTTAATGAGCTAAATGACAATCTGGCTAACGTTGTATCTGACTGGGCTGCGACTAGTTGATGAACATCATTTAGGAGGGAGTCTCCAGCATGGTTCTCAGTTTTCTCTCAAGTCGCAAAGCCTCACCGTCTTGTTGCTAGAATTTTGAACAGGTCCAAAAAAATTGTGCAACAAGTTTTCTCTCAAAATAGTCACAGAGGTGTAGCGGGTGTCTCAAACCCATCTCAAATGCTTCTCGATTTTCTCATGAGCATCTCCAACCTGTCTCAAGAGCACTAGAGCTGTATTTTTCTACCTGTATGGGAGCTCTCTGACAGAAAACATGTCCAGGTCTAAAAAACCATGCTCATGATAAATAATAATTATATAAAAACCGGTCAGCAGATTGAATCATAAACATGAGGGCAGTGACCCAAGGTGGGTACGATGTGACCCAAGGTGAGTACAATGTGGTTGGAGGTGGACAACAAACTAATGTGCACGGCCAAGAATACAGTTTTGCAAGCTGAGCAAAAGAAAATAAATCATGATTTTCAAAGATTGGCTGCACAAAACACAACTGCACCACTCTCTGGTCACATGGTTGCAAACACTCAGAATTCAGTGATACTGCAGTGGCCCAGTGAGATACTACCTTTACAGAGGGGAGCCTTTTTTATTCAAAGAGCGGGTTTTTTTAAAGCCTGATCTTTACAACATGTTTGTAGAAGTGTATTGTAGCTTGAACATTATTTTTGTCTCAGAAAGAGTTATTGATTTTCACTAGTGTGGAAAAGATAGCAATAAAAACAGCTGCTAAAGCATTTACACTCCTCTAATCTTTGACCAGTTTTAGGGCTTTATTAAACCTTATATTGATAACAGTTGATAAGCAGTGAGGTCCTTTAGTTTGGAGTGTAATGTTTGGCATTATTTTTGCCCAAACAACACCACCGTAATCCTCAAAAGATCATATTACAATGATATTAGAAAACAGCGTAAATCTGAGGAAAGTGTGAGAACGGAAATTACTCATCTGTGAAAGTAAGTTTTTAGCTTGGGGTAAAAATAAACAAAAAATTTTCTGTTGCTTGTATTTTAGGTACACGTCGGGTGATGTGAGGGTTTGGGATACGTTGCATTGGGACTCAACAGCCTCTTACCTGAAAACTAACAGTTTGTCAGCTAACACAAACCCCAGACCACATGTTAGTCACGTCCAGGTCAACAACACGGTGGCTGCTGCTGCGTATCAAGATGGTAAGTGGCAGTGGTAAAACTTGTGGTGTTGGTAAGAAATAACAATCATTACATATAAAATGTTTTAGACCTTGAGAAAATACTACAGCTACAGTTGTATGTTGTAGGTTTTCTGTCTACAACTTGTTGCTTTTGGGAACAGTTTGAACTATTTGATTGTTAAAGGACAAAGCTAACAGAGCAGAGTAAAATACTTGTACTGGCTCCCAAAAAGGAAGTACAATTGCTGGTTTAAATGAAAAGGTAAGGCCATTGTGTTCCATTAAAGTCAGAATAGTTTCAGGATTGAGATTATAAATTTCTTTTGGGGAACCCTGCTGGTTTGATGTTGATTAAGTTTTTCTTTGTGCTGTTGCCTTCCTGTCATTTGGTGTAGCGCCTCATTTCCAGTGCAGGAATATATCAGTACGCTTTACTGAAGAGTTGTGTTTGGGTTTAGGTTGCGTAGACCTGTGGAGCACAGAGACCGGTGGGGCACCCATCCATCATTACCAGAGCCCAGGCAGGGTCCAGGCTTTGGCTCTGAGTCCAGACAGTCCCGTCCTGGCGTCTGCCACCGGAGCAGTCGTTCGGCTCGACAGTGCCGACGACTGCGGCTACTGGAGGACTGTCTGCCAGACTCGACTTCCCAAAACTGTAAGTGAGACAGTTTTTTATAGAATGCCTCACTACCAGTGAATTACTGTGATATCATAAAGATTGATTGTTTTGCTCTTTTTAGTTTTACGTCATTGCAAATGCAATAATTTGATTTTTGACTAAAGTTTCCAAAAAACAAAATAAATTACAATAAGTATGTGTAAAAATATGCTAATCATATTTTATTCATTTTTATACTTTTAGAAATATTTCCTGTAAATTATTCATGAAATTAATCTGTATGCTTTGAAAAAAATGCATTTGAGGCATAAAGATCTGACAATGTTAGATAAGTAAAACAACTTGTATCTTTAACTTTTCTTGCTTGGTAGGTGGAGAACCTTGTTTTGGTCCCAGACAGAGCAGATCAGCCACCACTGGTAGTTTTAGCAGCAGGAGAAGACGTCTGCTTATTGAACCCTCAAGAGGAGCAGCCGCAGACGCTCCACTCTGTCTACAGTCATCCCGTTACCTGCCTGGATGCCTCCAACTCGCTCGCTGCTTTTGGGGTGAAGCGCACAGGCTGGGCCATTCATGACGGAGGCAACAAGGTGAGCTCACTTTACAGTTTTTGTTAAAAATGAATGTTGTCATTTTAAATGTGCAAAGAGTATCTTATATATTCACAAAAAACAGCAATGATCATCACTAATTAGACCCAGAATTAGTTAGATTTTTTTTAAATTTCATACTAGACATGTCATCCTTTGTGCAGTTTAGCTTTAGAAGTAGTTTTGTCATCATGTACATTTATCTACAGCAAATGCTCATATGAGCAGAAATTTTTATGTTGTTTTTGTAGAAAAATTCCTGGCTAGGTAAAAGAAACTGTTACTGCTGTAACTAATAGTAACATTGACAGAAATACATTTCAGTGCCCTTTAAATGAACACAAATGAGAAAATTTACATATTAAAAAACAGCTGCGTTTATTAAAAAAATCTCTACAAGATAAATTTTGGTCATAATTTTTAAGATATCCTTTTGTATTACAATCTCAGAAGAACAAAAAAGGTAAAAACAAATATGGTAAACGTAATGTTTACTTGTTACAAAGTTTCTGTAGATTCATGCAGGACTTTTCCCAGAAAAAGTTTCCACTGTTTTCTGGGTCTTGGTGTGTTTTTTAGTGTCATATCTGTAGTGCACACAGCCAGTAATTCACAACTTGGTCATGATTATCTTGTTCATTACAAACAGCACTCCGTTATTTGTATTAACTTACAATTTAGTGTTTGTATGTTAATGGAAATGATGGAGCCGTGTCAAGGTTTTGTCTGGGGATAAAAATGAATGTTGGCAACAATCTGGCACAAACTGAAACCTGTGCATCTGGATTTTAGATGTACTGTAAAAAAAGACCATTAGCTTCCTCACTAATTGAAATGATGGTTTCCATTAGAGTTAACAAGGTCACCTGCACTCTCAGAAGGTGCGTAATGAAAAAATGAGATGTTCAACAAGGTAAATAATTTGGTTTGGTTAAAAAGAAAGATGCTGGTTGTTCTGTTCAAATACGGTTCATTGCGGGAAAAGCAGTTAGGACAAAAGTTTTGGCATCAGGCCATTATATGTTTAATGAAATACTCATTTATCCTGTCCTGCTAAGTGAATTAAACTCTTACTGTGAAAAGGTACACCCTCTTTTTGATGTGGATCACACGATTCATGTTGTCAAAAAATATATATATATATTTTTTAATTTTAAATGCTTTATTGTTTGTTCGTCTGTGTAAATGTGAAGTGGGTCTCATGATGGTGTGATCACCATTACGTTGTGTCCCTTTAGATCTAAAAGTCTTAAACCTGTTGGGGATTTACTTGTACTTGAAATAGCTGTCTTAAATTGCAGTAATCCTTCCCTGGGTGCTGCTCCTAATTACTACAACCTGTAAGTTTACTTTTCTCAGGTGTTGTTTCTGAACCAGCTTCTGTTTGTTTCTAATAATACTGTGTTTCTAAGGACCTCATGCTGCTAATTGACTCTTAAACCTTTAGTTAGAACAAAGAGCCTTGAGACAACCTGCTTTGTTGGGATCAGGAGGTTTCTACTCTGGGGTCGTTACGCTGTCAAGATTACTTCACCCTTTTTTTAAGTGTTGTTTTATTTTATAACCTATTAACAGCAATTCTTCCAAATTAAAAAAAAATATACTGTCATTTAGAGTGTGTATTTGCAGAACATGACAAATGATCAGAATAACAGAAAAGGTGCTGTGTCTTTAGACCTCAAATAATGCAAAGAAAACAAGGTTATATTATTTTTTTAGATATCATAATACTAATGTTTTAACTTAGGAAGAGATCATAAATCAATATTTGGTTCAATAACCCTTATTTTTAATCACAGCTTTCATGCATCTTGGCATTCTCTCCACCAGTCTTTTACGTTGCGTGACTTTTTGTCACTCCTGGCACAAAAATTCAATCAATGTTTGATGGCTTATGACCATCCATCTTCCTCTTGATCACATTCCAGATGTTTTCAGTCTTCATCTGGAGATTGGGCTGAGGTGATCAGCGCACACAACTCAGGTGTGTGAATCTTAAACAGGGTGCTCAGTTAAGCATATTAAAAAGATTTTCTCATTTAAAGTGAACCAGTTGCAGTTTGGGCTGGTGCTACAACAGGGTCTTGATCTAATGGTTCTTCTTCCACACCTGAACCCACTGAAAGCCTGACGCTCACTGTATCCCTCTGTCAGTGAAGCCAAACCCTTCTTTTCCTCACTCAAAGCTGTCTGATTCTTTTCAACTCTTTGGGAATGGTCAGTAGTTATTTTTTTTTATTAGAAATTATTTTTGAGTTACTAGCTCTGTTTTTACCACCCAGCTTGTCCTATTGCAAGAGGTAATGATGACCCTTGCCTTTCATGGCAAGGGTGATTTTCTTTATTTTATTTTAGCACAACACCAGCAGACCCCAAAGGAGGTTTAGTGGAATTATATGTTAACTTTTAAAAGAACAATGTTATATTTACAAGAAAAATGCCAAGACATTATTTTTATTCTTATTATATTATTCTTGGAGACTAATATATTTAGTCCTTTTTCAGGTATCTTTTAAGCAGATTTTGTTTTCTGTTCACACGTTTTAACAAAAACATTGAAATACAAATTGAGTGCAATTTCAGATTAATTTCTTTCATGCAAAAATGGTGTTTTTCAAGGCAAATTTGCTAAAGAATTCATTGAACATTTACAAAAAGGAAACAGCACCATCTAAAGGTGTATTTGTCGAACATCAGTTTTAGTTCAATCAGCTCCACCCATAACCAAGTAAACGAAACTGAAAGATTTAAACCGACTTGGGTTCTTTACAGAAGAACACACAGAAGGGGATTTGTAAGTGAATTTACTGTATTTCGTACATTGTATGATAAGAAAACGTAGGAAAGAAAAAATGACAGAGAAAAATGATTTGTTGTTGAGTTTTTTGAGCTGCCATGTTTGTTCAGAGACTTTCAAAGATCCTGTGTCTCTGAGCTGCAGCCACAGCTTCTGTTCAAGCTGCCTGCAGAAGTTCTAGGAACTAACTAAAAAGAAGAACCGTCCTATTTGTAAAAGACAATCCTCAAAGGAATATCCTTCTGTCAACTTTACTCTCAAAGAACTGTCTTATTCATTTGCTAAGATGCAGAGTAACAGCTCAGGTGAGATGGAAGAAGAAAACAAAGAGAGGAAGAAGGCGGTGTGTGATAAACACACTGAAGTTCCTTATTGGTTCTGTAAAGACGAGCAGAGAGCTGTGTGTCCGATCTGTGAGTTTTCTCTCCACCAGAATCACAAAGTGGTTCCTGTAGAACAAGCAGTCAGTGAGCTGAAGGAGCAGCTGAGATCTGACTTAAAGTCTCTGCAGGA
>JAOXNZ010000001.1:26864774-26877521 GCA_028566095.1 Kryptolebias brasiliensis | reverse complement strand
GTCTGTGTTATCTTTAAAAAACAATAAGACCCAGAGTTTAGCCCATAGCTTGGGTGTGAACAAATAAAGACCACCAGCAGGGTGTATTTGCTCACACATGCTTGTTTCATTTAACTTTCACACCAAGTTCTGCCAAGAATGTTTTTACTATCATTTTAGATTTGCTCTTTAATCAATCAATCAATCAAGTTTATTTGTATAGCACATTTCAGCAACAAGGCAGTTCAAAGTCCTTTACATCATAAAAACGCAAACATAAAAAGTAATAAATATGTTGGTCAATGTTCCAGTGGAAACTGATGACAAAACAGATTGAAGAGCCCACATTGTAATTATTACAGCCTCAGAATTGGTTACTGAAATAATTTTAAATGCACTGATGTCTAAAAATAAAAATTAAACCCTTGCATAATATATGACACTGCAGTACTTCTTGTTTCTAAAGCTCAGTTTTAGCTCCTGTTTCTTCAAGCTGGCCCCACCACAAAGGCCTAATCTGGTTTGAATGGTCACCAGATTAACTAAAACTGATGACATGCAGAAAAATTGCCCGTGTGTTTGCATATGATCGTTCAAAATAAATCACTTTGCAGGAAATGTGTGACACAGTGATGTCATTAGGTAAAAAAAAAAAGAAATCTCAGACAAACAAGACATTTTAAGCAGGTTAAGTTAAAAAAAAAAGAGTTTACAAAGAAACTGAGACTAACTTTTAATAAGAAAGAGGAGCTGTTTGCCACACTAATAACAGCAAAACAAGGCTCCATGAGTAAACACGAATAATTATAGGGATCAAACAGAAAGAGTATGAAATAAGGGCTTTCATTTGGCAGCAGGTATAATAATGCCCTGGTCACTATTTGAGAAAAAAAATTATGTCAATCATTTCATATTTGCATAAAAGTTGAAAATGTCAGATTTAACAAAATTAGTGGAGTCCTCATAATGGAATCATTCTAACATTATAGTGGTTTTGAGAGGAAGATTTACTTGGATTGTACCCACCTTTTATCAAAGAACGCCTCAATAATTTCCTTTTTGATGGGGTTGCTGTCGAGAGCAGGTATGCTGCTCAAGTGTTCTCTCCTGTAGTGCAACAAGGGAGAGTCACCATAAAACAGAATACAGCAGAACAGGGTCATTTTACAAGTTTAGAAACAAACAAAACAAATGATGCACAGGATGGTTTTCAGTCAGTGACCTTTGAGAGAAAGTAACATTTGCTCTTTAGGGAAACGTCTGATTTGTCACCAACAGCACGTCACAAGAACAGTTCAGTTTGTAGAAATATATGAATGTGTGCACAGATGTGTCAGTATTTATACTGGATTTCTCAAGCATGAACTTCAGTTTTGTCTACTGTGCAATGATAATAATAAAATGAATGTTTTCTAATATATCTGGAAAACTACTAGAGTCAACTCTTAAACTTAACTATTTGGTATTTTTCAAGATAAATTTTTTTAATGTTTGATTTTATAGTTTGCAATGAGTGCCTTTAACTGCATGAATGTATTTCAATTTTATGACAATTTGAATTTTTAACTCACTCAACTAAATCCCATACAAACTACACCAGTTTTGCCCCATAGGAAATAATAATAATAACAACAACAAAGTAGTTAACACTTTTTACCTTATTGTCTCTTCATTCCCACTCAGGTGCTGAAATCGGATGTGAAGGTTTTTAATCTGCTCCAATGAAACTGTAAAGAAACAAACACTAATTTTGTTGATCATGTTCTGCATTTATAACTTCTATTATTACACAGTAGTTTTTATTTCTGTATTTAAATCAATCAGGTGCAAGTCTGCCATCAGACTTAGCTACGCAAACACACAGTACACCTTTGTTTAGCTGCTCCTAAATGCTTCAGTGAGTCACTGCCTGTGTGTCCTTAAAGGTTTAGAAGTCTGGTTCTGTATTGAGACATTGATTCTTTCGGTCCACACCAGGTTTATTCTTCACCTTTCTGCTCTCGGAGGCAGCTGAAGTGGATGTTTGCAGAGGCAGCTGTGTCTGCACACAGTGGATTATGAGCAGATGGGTGGGGTGACATGCAGGATCAACAGTTGCAAAAAAACAAAAGACAATAACCTGATATACCAACTTGAGCGACACAAAAAACAACAACGGAGAAAGACTTACCTGTATTACCTGTTGGTGAAAGTACACAATTTGAATAGAACTCCACACAAGGACATAAAAATCTTTAACCGAAGCAAAGGAGAAACAGTAATAAAACAGTTCAAAGTCTCTGATGGTATCAGTGAAGTTGGACTCTGAGGTGCAAAAACACTACTCTAATCACTTAAACTGCACAAGTAAGATTCTTCTCTCTCTAAAAATAGATCTACTCACTTCTCTTCTGTTTTTAGCCATATAAGCAGCACATTTTGGGGATTAGACGCAGTCGCTTTCAGGCTCATTTGGACCAAATATCAAGATCATCACACAGAATAAAGACCACAGAATGACGCAGGTACAACTGTAGAAAAGTTTGTTTAGTTGTGATTGTTCATGCTGCATAACGCAGGGGTTTATTTAAAATTACTGGGTGTGATGAGGCTTGGTTTGTAACCAGTTTAATCCTTTAGTTGAAGGGTGGAGTTTGGCTTCAACTGTGTTCAATGATCTCAGGTGTTTGACGTAAAGCTAATGAAGAGGAAGACATCAAAAAACTAGAGAAAAAGCATTTTCTCTGAAGATGCGGTGTCAGTGCTGAGCTGAAATTAGCTGAAACTGAGTTGTTAAAAGGTAAAAGTAGCAAAACACATATTAGCTAAAAGCTAGAAGTAGCAAGAGGCTATTTAAAAGCAGCAAAAGGATAGCTAAAAGTTAAAAGTAGCTAATGGCTGTCTAAAAACTAAAAGTAGCAGAATGACAGCTAAAAGCATCAAAAGGCTAGTTCCAAGCTTAAAGTAACACAAAAATGGCTAAAGTTTAAAATTATCTAAAGGCTGGTTAAAACCTAAAAGTAAGACAAGAAGACAAAATGCAGCAAGTGTGCTGAAGCAGTTTTCTAAGAGAAAACCTGAAGAGATCTGAATGTATTTCTCTGAGGAAAATGTTTGTAAATCAAGTGAAATATTGTAATAGGCAGCACCCATCTCCTGAATGAGCTGAACGGTTCATATATGAAGGGCTTAAATACGCTGTGAAAGCTGACTCAGCACTTCTCAGTCTGTCGCTTCGCTTTAATAAACTGATCCTGTTAAAGACGACCTAAATAAGTCCTAACACAAACACAGCCGCTGCGCTTTTCTTTCAAACTTACACCCAGTTTTTGCCATCAGCTCGTGGTACTGGTGCTGCTCGGAGCGCGCGTGGGAAGCTCCCATCGTGGCCGCCGTCCTGCCGGTGCGTCAGGACGCGCGACTCTTCTGCGACTGGCTGAACTTTTCTGCGCTGTTCCAGCTTTAAAACTCGCGTCTGTCTGGCGTGACGCGCTGCAGCAGTCTTAAAGACAGCAGGCTTCCTCTTGGTCCTAAATCCATCCTGCTTCATGGACGAATTACTGCTGACGTCATGGTGATTACTACCTGGGTGCTTTCAGTGCAACAAGATACACTATTTTAGAGAGTAAAAAAAAAAGACAAAGAGGAAGTATTTCAAACTTTAAAGGATTTATTGTTTCCTCATAGCTCGGAGTCATTTGGGTTTCTGTTCCTGATGAGCCATGAAATACTGGATTTGATTTGTAAATGTACAGAAAAGGAAAGAATCTAGGAATGTGAAAGTTAGACTTTCATAAGTGCATGAAACTGTTAAAAGATGAAGAGTGGAAAGTCGTTTCTTCATTTTACTGTGTGTGTGGCACTGGGTTTGTGGTTCTGGATGCAGGGAAATATGGGAGCAGAAGCATTCCTGGATTTTAAGCAGGAGGGGATTTTTACAGCACCTGCTTACTCTCCACTGTTCAAGTCTTTCCTTGTATTTTGTATTACTCAGGTTTTTTGTTTTTCCCCCAAACCAAGCTCTGTAACAGGATTTTTAAAAATGAGCATCTATGGTATGATTCAATGTTCTGAACTTCTTTTTACAACAGCTTTGTTGTGTTATTTGCATGTCAAAGCAAAAACAGCAACAAGCTTTTCTTCTTTCAAACAAATAATAATAATAATAATAATAATAATTAAAAAAAAACTCTGCTATACTTGTCCTGGTCTGTCCTGGTCTTAATGTGCAACAAAGGGACAGCTAAGTTGGTTGTGAATAGAGAATGGGTGATCTGGTTTAGGTTAACTGGGTTTGGCAGGACTTCTTGCTACGCTGACATCTCTCAGTGGCTGCTTTGGCCTCCAGCAGGAGCTTCGTCTTGGCTCCCAGAACCCGGAGTCGTTCTGTCATAGAGCTCTCGCACCGTGCCCAGGGTTTCACCCATGTCCTCTGGGTACCGTGTCTGCAGTTCTTCATTGGCAACGTAGTGGGTTTCAGAGAACTCGGAGAAGTAACGACCCACCTCCGGGTGCCCGATCTCCAGCGGGGCAGAGTGGGGCTCCAGGTTCTCTGAGGAAAAATAATGAAAACGTTGTGACTACAGTGTAGAATGGAGAGCTTTAATAAGAAGATAGAAGGGAAGGGTGTGACATTTGTTAGTGTAGATTCAGTGTAGTCCAGTTGCCTTCTATTCACAACTTAGAGTGGGACTGAATCAAACCTAATCATGGTTTGTAGAAATGCTGAGGTGTTGCAAAGAACCAAGATAAGTTTAAACAATGAACGTTATGCAGAGGCAGACTGAGTGAGTTAGAACTGGGAGAATATTTAACCTTGGTTAGCAAAGAAGATAAAGCAACAATAAAAACGTTGTCAAAAAAGCTAAAAATTTCACCCAGTTAAGACCAGAAACAAAATCAGCACAAACTAAGTCCTTTCTTCCATTATTTTAACAACATTTTCATTAAGTTCATGAAGTCAATTCGATATCATTTTTGCCAGTAAAATAAAATAAAAAAAGAAATAAAAAAAGACCAACACTAAGACAGACACACAGTTGAAAACTTAAATATTACTGTGCTGATCATTATGTTCATTTAAAAATCAAACTAGGGGATGACAGTTAAAAATTAGCAGAAGCTAAAAATTCTTTGTACAGCAAATTACTTCTATTTGTTTGTTGGAACTATGTTAAACTAGACTGAAAAAAACAATCCACAGCTTATATTCCATTTGAATTATCTGAGAAGTTGTTCTTAAAACTTTAGGTCTTTAAGCCTCTATTAGCCTTGATGCTTCACCTTATTGAAACCACAAAATTCTGAGACATTTTTTTTTTTTTAGTTAAACAACCTAAATTAGTTCATCATAAGGACATTTTTTCCTCTCAGTCATCATGCTGTTGAAATGATGCGTACCCTGTGCTGCGTATCGGCACGTCCCGTCCTGCACAAGCACGTTGTAGAAAGGTTGGTTAGCTCCGTTGGACAGCTGGTGGACTCTCATGGTGGTGATCCACTCCTGGCTCATGGTGCATTTAGGGTCCCAACCGTAGATCACGCAGTTATAACCCGACCTGGAAGAGACGTAATGTACAGAGCTGAATACAGGAAGAGTTAGGAGGAACTAGTTTCTCTGCATCACCTCTCAGTGCGACCTACCGCTTGTGTTTCATAATGAGACCGACTGAATACTGGACTTCCAGGTGTTCTGGAGAACTACGCCTCTTCACCTCAGGTGTTACCGGATGTTTCTTGTGCTGAATGTGTTCCAGAGTGTGCTGCACCAGGTAACCCACCGCCCCATGTTGGGAGGGGTCTAATGCCTGAATGTGCTGCAGGATGTCTAACACCTGGAATAAAAAATAAATGACTTGAAAGGTCAGAGTGAAGTTATTCTACACACTTGGAAAAACTATTGAGCAAGAGCAGCACAACATCATTTTACACTGACAGGAGTTTATCATTTTATGTCTATTCAAACCATAAACATATTAAATTAAACTAATTTCAATGTGCCTTATCCAAAAGCAGATTTCTTCTAAACAGATTGTGTCTCCTGACCTTTTCTGGCCAGATTCCCAGGTGGAAGTAGAGGCGTGCCTGCAGCAGCAGATACTGCACGTTGTCAGGGTTGATGGTGAGGTAGAGATCCAGAGAGTCTCTCAGCAGCTGGTAGGATTTCTCATTGCCCTCCCTGAGTGAAAACAAACAGTCCAGATAATGAGAGACTGCATTAATTTATTCATTTAATTCTAGCAGACATCAACCACATTCTAATATTTTATTCAGTTTGATCCTGGTGATGCAAACAGACACTTTCTGATCAAGTCAGATGACAAGATGAAAAACTGAATTAAGGTTCCCATGACCAACAAAAAACAAACCAAAGAAACCTAAAACATATCTCCCGTCATATCAACAGGCCTCACGACAGAAGTTTGGACCTATCCATCAATCCTTCATCTATCAGTCCTCATGTTCGGGCTCTCTCACCCTCTTTTGCCGATGTTGAGCAGGTTTCCCACCATCCTGAGCAGCACCTCTGTGGTGCTGATGGCGCTGTAGTAATCTGCCGTCACCTGGTGGCCGATGAGGTACTCACACTCCTTCGCCTTCAGCTGCTTGCCTTTACCAAACGCATCGATGTAGACAAAGTCATAGATGTCCTCACTCCTGCAGGTATAAAGCATCATGAAAATAAAACGTGTGTAGTTATGCATTTCAAACCGTCTGACCTGTAGCTAGCTGCATACTTAAAAAACATGAAAATTAATAAAAGAAAAAATAACATTTTAACCCACTGTAATAATTTGACTTAGGATAATTATGGAAAACTGAGCACATTTCTGTGTTTCAGCAGGTGTGTGTTTGGGAGTTTTTAAAATCTCTGCCTTTTCAACAGTATAAAATAAAGTCTAGGAATCAGTAACAAAAAAAACCCACTTCTATTACTGTAAAAAGTCACACACTTATTTTCAAAAATTTAAAAGAAAAAGATGAAACACTTATTATTTAAGCACGAGAATAAAGACTTACTTTCTTAAGCAATTACAGACAAAGGTTTGGGCTCCTGAGCTCTCAGATTCTGTTTTCAAAAGGTCTCAAATCTGCAATCGCTTGTTAGAGTTTTGGCTTGGTTTGAATCAAAATTAGAAAAGACCAGATGTTGGAAATTTCAACAGTTTTTAAAGAAATTAACTCCTTGACTCACGTCCCAATAATCAGCAACCAAGAATCTTACAGAACTATCATGTAATAAAAACAGAATGCCAGCGAAATCATTTGGAATAAGAGTGGAAGAGTTAAGCAGCAATGGAAACAGTCCTTCTGTACGCAGAAATTACAAAGATCTCTTAGAAGTATAGTTCTTCAAGATTGTTGCTGGATTATAAATACAAATAAAAACAAATATATACATTAAGGGGACAGTAAAAAAATGGATGGAGTTAAAAAAACATAACAAACAAACAGACAAAACAAGGTGTTTTCTTATTTTAGCGGATATCAATGAACAGACTGAATTCTTGCTGTTATACACACCCTTTTGGTTTTTGGCACCAGCGCAGCAGGAAGTGATTTGGAAAGTTGACAGGCTCCAGCTGGATGCCCAGCTTTCGAGCCAGGGTCATGTAAAGAACAGAGAGGCTGATGGGAATCCCTGTATGGCGAAGTAGCACCTAAATGGACCAGAAGTTAGGTGAAAATATTTCTAAACATACATATTTTTTTCAGGATTTTATTCAAGAGCTGCTGACTCAAAAAACATTTTTTTTGTTTTGTTTTAGAGGACCTACCTGATGGATGTAAGAATTGAGGGGGTTGTAGTAATCACCCTCGTTGCCTTTATACTGAAGCTGCTCATACAAAACAGAGTTCAGGGCACCCAACACCTGCCTCTGGAGCTCAAAGTCCTCTATGACACAGTCACCTACAAGAGACCCACGAATAAAATGGCATCAAAGGTTTACTTTTAATGAAAATAAATGCTTTTGCAGCTCTCCACACCCCCCCGACAATTCACTGCTGCTTCACAAGTTGCTGCAAGTTAAAACTCAGTATTTCATGCTTAAAATGTAAAGTTATGCGAGATATTTTCTGCATGAAAAATCATAACCATAAAACACAAACTAGTTCCAAAAAAATGTCTTTTCTATTTCGATATTATCCCAGAAAACCCACCGTTAGCGACGCGCAGGCTGGGATGAGATGGGTTTTTGATTCTCAGCATCTTTTTCACTTTTTCTGCAATTTCATCTATTTGCACTGAAATGCTGTCCAATGTGACATCAGCCAGCGGGTTACAGTACTGATCCACCAGAACAGCACCTAAAGAGGCAAACACAACCAAAATACAGTCATTTTAAGAGAGATTCTGCACATAATCTTTAAAATGTCTGCTACTATGGCAAATTATGGTGAGGGAAAATTATACAGTGAGTTGTCATTTCTGAGAATGATGCAACACATATTCCAACCTCTGGATCAGACAATGCTTCCAAATTCCCTTTTCGTAATAGTTTATATTAATTCACCACCAAAACAGGAAAGACATTTAGTTAGATTTGTTTTTCTTGATTAGGTCATTATGAGGTCATCAAAGGAATTTGTTACAGAAATCAGTCATGTTAAGGAAAGTTACCAGTAAGAGTTTTGTAAATGTTCTACATTAAAGAAACAGAAGCAAGAGTCTTCAGAACTTTTGTAATAAATAAAGTGAGGATTTACAGTCTGCAGACTTCATCATTGCTGCCTTTTTTGGTTTTCTGACTTATTATTGAATGTCCAGAACTGAAATCTGTATCACCTTCTAGAGCTGATTGTTGCTCTGCAGGCTGCTCCAGGAAGCTCTTCAGACTCCTCAAGATGTTCTGCTGCCTCAGGAAGTAAAGAATTTTCTTTGCATAGTATTTCAGAGTCAAGCTTTTCCTAGAGTGGTAGGTGGAGAATAAGACAGAGACTTTAATGATCCAGAAGACAGAGTTTAATACAACAAGGGCTCTCGTAATGAGGCATAATTGCTCTCACCTCTTGTCGGAGTTGAGTATGAAGAGGAGCTCATCTTCGCAGAAGTGCTCTGGCATCCCAAGTGACTCAATCTCTGCAAAGCTGTCTCCCAGCACCTGGCCAACGCAAGGCTGAGTTACAGATCTCTGGGTTAGTTTGCATAGAAAACTCAGTTTCTTACACAAGCATGCACCGAAACACAAACCACAGACACTCAACCAGCTCACACAAACAATATCAGTGACTGATGTAACAGAAAACAACAACCTAAAACAGATTACTTACAACTTCTGTGAAGAATCGTTTTGAGATCGACTCCACAGTCCTTCTTATCTGTATACCAACTCTGTGGCGTGTTTTGTACTCTCTAAGCCAGTCACAGCTCTCATTCTGACGGTAAAACCTCTGCAGTCTTGGCCATCTGTTGATGAAGACAGCAGATTTCGTAGTTCAGAAACATGTATGAACATCCTGAGAATCATTTTAAAGCAGCACACAGCTTATCATGCACACAACAGAAGTATTTATTTCTCCTGCAAAAAGAAAAGAATCAAAAAGCCAATCAGATTGCCAGTGCAGTTCATGAGCTACACGAAAGACTCAAGGTCAAATAAAATATTTATGTTGCGTGAACATTGTTTAAATATCCCTAATGAGAATCTGCAAAGCTTTGTTTCCCAGCCTTCTTAGCTGTCTGCAGAGGAGAGGCTTTACAAAGAGCAGGCGTAAGGATAGATTTGGTGCATCAGCAGAAAAACAAACGGCTGACAGTTTGCTCTGAGGGCTTCTGGGCCCTAAACAACACAAGCAACAACAGCAGTAACATTGTTCTTTGCAGACGTCACCAAAAACATGCAAGGGAAACAAGACGTCCGCATGAAATGCCACAAAAATTTGGAGCACCTGAGTTTGTACTGATGTTCCCACACCTTTCCCCTTCCATGGCAAACATCGTGTAGCCGTTTGCAGCAGCAGGAAACGTTACAAATGTCGACATGTTTGAGGACAGGGAAACACAGAATATGTTCAAGCAGCTCAGTCGGCAGGTCTGTCAGTTTTTTTGTTTGGGGCTCGCAAGTAATCCCGTTTAGACTCGGTTGCTCCTCTTTGGCTACAGACGTCGCCATTTTTACTGTTTACCCCCATTACCTCATTGCTTTAGCCCCGCCTCTTTATGGCGCAGGGGGCCGGACTAAGGGCGGGGACTGTGCCGAGGGTTGCAGTCTGATTGGTTGTTCAGTCAGCGAGCACGACGAAGGACGCAGTGCTGCCTTCACGCTCCCTGGGAACTACACCCTTTTATGCCACAGAATTACAAAATTTAACAGATGATGGAAAATGTCAGGCAAAGACAAATAACTGCTTTTAAAAGAAATTACTGTATTTTAGACATTTGATAAGTTACCTGCAAGAAACGTCCTTTTCGGGGAGTTTTTTATTCAAACAAGGCAAAACAAATCTTCATTTTGGTTTTGTAAAAACTCAAACAATTGGTTTACCTAAATACCATACACGACAAAGCAAATACAAATACATCTTTTACAGGTACAGGTACTAAAAACGAAAACACTCATATTAAAAGTCTAGTTCCCTGTAGCAAAACACAAAGAAACAGAATAATAATAATAAAAGTAAATAAACAAGGACTGTCATTTCCTGGATGGATGAAAATAACCAAAAATTTACCCAAACTAAACTAAACTACCAAATCATTTTTAATATTGCAAAAGCATATCACACACACATACACACAAAAGTAAATATCAGTAATTGTATTCATAATATACTGACTGAAGTATTTTATATAGTTTCTGACACACACACATAATAATATATATAACATATCAGAAAATCGAGACCCAAAGTAATTCTGGTCAAGTATTTTTGTCACGTACTTGTTAATTACTACATTATAGACAGCACGCGAACGCAGCACTGCTTTAGTAGATTTAGCCAACAAGTTGTTAGCTGCGGTTAGCTCTGCCCCAGGTTTTTAGAGAGAAAGCAAAGGAATAAAAGTCCCCATACGGCGAGCTGTCTTAGAGGATTTCTGTGGGGAGACGTGTTAATTTAAAGACAACATCAAGTCCTATTTTGGAAATGCTAACATTAGTTAGCTAACTTATTTCTTAACTCAATTTAGCTATCGTTAGCAGTACGCTGTTCTTAACTTATTTGATATTTTTATTTAGTCAGATACTAGAAAGTGTAATGTTCAAGATTTAAAAAAAAAATTAAAATACGATAGTAAAACTTTTAAGGGGACTTTTCTACAAATATCCACGCAGCTGAAAGGTCACATGTTACACATAATAGGTACAGATGTGTAACATCATGCGAAGCAACTTCTTGTTGCAGCCGTAGGTTAAAAAAAAGATGGAAAGCAATGCATTGCATTCAGTTTAAAGGGAAAAGCGGAAGTACTTTTGTTTAGTAAGTTTGTGCTCTTATCATCGCCATGGCAAGCGCCCTAGCAGCAAAAATGGGATTTAACTCTCTGATGAGAAAACAAGCCAGGAACTTCAAAGTGAGGATCTGCACCATGGAGTCAGATATGGAGTTCAGCTGCGAGGTGAGTTTAAAAGAAATCTTCATATCTGTACATTTTTTTTTGTTCTTTTCCGTGATCCTACCCGAGCAACGCTGAAATAATCATCAGCTGCCCTGAAACTACAACCTGAATCCTGTGTTTACACATAAGGACAAAAGCATGTTCACTTCCTGACGCTAGATGGCAGCAGATAACAACAAACCGATGCAGCAGAGGTGGCGCATGGCTCCACTCCATGCACCAACAGGAGTTTTTACATTTTTTGTTGAAGTATCAGATATATTTTAGCCAGCAGCAAAGTTCACTGGGCTGCCAGAACTTGTTAAAATGCATCTATTCCCAGACTGAGTTAAAAAGCTTATAATTTCAGCTGTATCGTATAACTGTTGGTGGTATATTGAAAACTAATTACTAGCAGACTCCATGCCTGTATTTAAAAAGGGTGGAACTCCTCCAAGGCTAGCAGTTGGGTTTGGTAATTACACACAGCCACAAAATGTTAGTTGCTGATTTCTATTTTCAGTGTTGGAATGATTATTAGGTTTAGTAAATACATGTTGTAAACTGAATGTTCATTCAGCCTTGTTTTGGATTTTTTAAATGTCCATCTTGATGATCTTATTATTTTGTTTGTTTTTGTACTAAATAGTTTCACATTGAGTTTTCTCTGAGGCTAACTCCAATCATGAAAAAGTTGGGGCCTTGTGTAAAATGTAAATAAAAACAGAATGCAACGATTTGAAAATCTCATAAACTTATATTTTATTCACAATGGAACATAGTCAACATATCAAATGTAGAAGAAACTACCATTATTTGGAAAAAATAAGGTAATTTAGAATTTTATGGCAGCAACACATCTTGAAAAAGATGGGACAGGGGCAACAAAAGGCTGTAAAAGTAAGTGGTATGAATGAGAAACAGCTGGAGGAACATTTTACAGTAAATCAGGTTAATTGGCAACAGGTCAGTAAGAGGACTGGGTGTAAAAAGAGCATTTTAGAGGCTGAATCTCTCAGAAGTAAAGATGGGAAGAGGTTCATCAGCCTGTGAAAATCTGTGTCTAAAAACAGTAGAACAATTTCAGAATAATGTTCCTCAATGGAAAATTGGGAGGACTTTGAATTTCCCATCACCTACAGTTCATAAATATTATCAGAACAGGTCCAGTTCTGTTCTGGACATCACTGCATGGCTCAGGAACACTTCCACAGATCATTGTCTACATCCACAAATGCTGCTTAAAGCTC